>APFE030415817.1:1144-54447 GCA_000404065.3 Pinus taeda
TGACTTGGATCTTGGTTGGATCCACATGCACCCCCTGTTCATCAATAATGTATCCCAGATACTGAACTTGGGTCATGCCAAAAGTGCATTTCTCTAAATTAGCACATAGCTTGTGTTGCCGCAGTGTTTGGAGAACCTGTCGGATGTGGTGGAGGTGCTCTTCCAAAATTTGGCTAAAGATCAGAATGTCATCCAAATATACCACTACAAATGAGTCGGTTATTGGCCACAAGATGTCATCCATTAGCCTCATGAAGGTTGCAAGAGCATTGATCAATCCGAAAGGCATAACCAACCATTCGAAAAGGCCCTCCTTGGCTTTGAAGGCAGTCTTCCACACATCAAAGGGTTCGATTGGTACTGATATCCTGACTTCATATCGATCTTGCTGAAATATTTCACCCCCTTTAGTTGGTCCAGGAGGTCATCAATCTGTGGGATCAGGTACCTATTATGGACAGTGATCTTGTTCAGCACCCGATAGTCAATACAGAGTCTCCAAGTCTCATCCTCCTTCTGTACCAACACGATCGGGCTCCCACAAGGCGATGAACTCGGACGGATGTGACCTTTCTGCAGGAGCTCCTGAATTTGCCTCTTGATTTCATCGTTCTCCCGAATGGAGCATCGATAAATTGGTCCATTGGGTAGCGGTGCACCTGGGGTCAAGGAAAATTTTAAGGATGGAAATTTTTCTTGAAGTTTAGAAACATTGGTGAATCTCATTAATCCCTAATATGCAAACTATAAAATGTTTATTGATATATTTGTAAAATTATTCAAATTTATAATTATTTTATATATAGTCTCTATATAATTTTGGCGATTTTAAAGGTAAAATAATTTTATATTCTAAAATTTGGGCGAATCACCTTTTATAAAAATTCGAAATTAGCGAATCTTTTTGTGGAAAAATCATGGAAAATTAGCCCACTGGGTGAACATTAGCCCCTAAAATTTTCCATGCCTGGGGTCATATCGATGGAATGCTTGACCTGACAGTGCAGAGGAACCCCTGCAGGGAAGGTCAAGATGTCCTCATACTCCTCCATGACCTTGTCCATCTGTAGTTGTCATGCGGAGGGGCCCTGTCTGGAGGTCGTGGCCACCGTATTCTTCTTTCCTTGAGGGCGTATCATCAGGAAAATAAATTTCCTGGTTTTGGAAATGAAATTACTGCATTTTTTCGCAGTAATCAAAGAGATGGCAGTAGGTGGTGCTACCTCTGGTATCATGTACAATTTATTTCCCAATGTAATAATAACAGCACGGGGCCTTGATTCATACACAGCATGTCACTTCCACAAGTATGGTTGTCCTAATAATACATCACAAACTTCAAGGGGAGAAATGTCACACAATACCTCATCTGTGAAGGGCTTGATTTTGTATGGAAGGTGACACTACTGGCTCACGCGAAGTTCTTGTCCTTGGTGAAGCCACCCGATGGTTTACGGTTGTGGATGTGCTGTGGTCAATAAGCCCAATCGCTTCACGACCTCTACCGAGATGAGGTTATTTTGGCTCCCACTATCGATAATGAATTGTAGCAGGGAGCCCTTTACCCACATCTGGGAGTGGAAGAGACGCTCCTCCTCCTCTGGATCTTCGGGTTCATTTTTTTGGATCTTGGTGGTAGCAACAGTGGCATTGGGATCCGCATCAATGATCTACTTCCCTTTGTCATTCCCCTTGTTAGGTTCTGACTCAAAGTCAGAACATGCATCTGATTCTGAAACCTTTAGCTCAGCCACCAGTGACTGCTTGACCCGACACTCACTTGTGTTGTGAGTGGAGCTCTTATGGAACTCACACCATTTTCCCATGTCCTTTTTCGGCTTCATGGCATTGTTCTTTGCTTGCAGCTTTGGCGGGTTGTCTTGGGTTGCCCCACCTTGGCTTTGTCCTAAGTTCTGTGGTTTAGGGGAACCTTTCCCTTGCTTTGGATTCATAGACCCAAAGTCTCGCTTCTTTTGTTTAAACTTCTACTCGACCTTGATGGCATATCGGTATGTTGTGCCAAGCGAGGAGATGTTCAGGAGTTCTATTTCTTCCTGGATGTACTTGTGCAGGCAATCGCGGTATTTGAGTATCAAATGCTGCTCTGAATCCTTGATACCCAAATTTGTGCGAAGGGTATGGAAAAGATTGGTGAACTCCAGCACGTCTTGGTCCCTTCCCCGCCGTAGCGTGGTCCACTTTATGTATTCATCCTCATAGCTTCTGACAGGGTAGTACTGCTCCTTGATGGCATCCCGGAATGAATTCCAGGTGGGTGTGGCTAAAAATAGTGAGCCAGTACTTTCATCCTTTTGCTCGCAGTAGGTTTCCCACCAGTCCTTGACGTGGGGGGCTGCTTTGAGAAGAGCGAAAATAATCTATTCCCGACTTGAAAATTCATGAACAGAAAAATTACCCTCTAGTAGATTTAACCATTTATCTACGGCGTCTGCATCTATCTGACCCTCGAATATGGGGATTTCAAAATTAACTTGTACCTTAAAGGGTGTGGCATTTCCAGAGTAGCTGTTGGAAGCTGATGCGTCGCTTCTGGGTAGCCACTGAAGGATCTGGGCAAAGCTGTCCATCATCGCATTCCGTTGTCGCTCGAGGGATTCTTCGAGCAAGATTTTGATAGGATCTCCTGCCCCCTTGTCTTACTTCTCATCCGCCATGGGAGGCCCTCGGGATTTGCAAGGTTGGTCTTGCAAAGGTTTGACTAGTTTAAACCCTAACTCCTTATATCCCGACCTCGTTGGGGAGATGCAAAGGAAAACAGAGAAAAAAGCAGACCACTCTGATACCACTGATCTAGACTTAAACAGGAATGTAGCAAATTACAGAGATAACCATAAACACAGATATGTAGTGGAAATAATACTTCATTCCATTAATGTAAAATACTGAAAGATGCTTACAAACAGTAATGGATATAAACCAGCTAGGGCGATGGTAGCTTATCTCTGAGAAGAGATGTGGTGGCTACATGCCTCTGAACTATGTTACAATGAGGCTAGAAGGCCTATTTATTGTTGAGAAACAACGGAAAACCCTTAAGATTCCAAAACCTAACCCCAAAAGATGAAACACCAAATTGTGGGCCCCGTTTGGGTAAATTGGTACATCAACTTCCCGGGGTCGTAACTTTGGCATACGATCTCTGTTTGACGCGTACAATAGCTCATTAGAAATCTATCTAAGCACTACCACTTTGGGAAGGGAAACATCGGTCCATGGACCCATGTTGCCCCCAGATTTCCCAAAAAATGTCGTTTAGGGCCTCAAAACGGCTCCAAAAGTTCAGGACCCGAAAAACTACTAAAAATAGTAAGTTGTGCTACAATTAAGGAAACTGAAAATGTTGAGAGAAACAATGGTGGGGGTCTAGGTGGAGGACTTGGTAGGTGGCCACCAAGATCCACCTAGATCAAAATCTCCTAATGGGATCCTCACACTCTTCTTTGGTCAGGTTGGGCCTTCCCAGCCATACCCAATGGCCTTAATGCTAGTCTTTCCGCCCTTCAATCCCATTTGCACAGTATAGCCCCTGTAAAAAAGAATGATCTTGATGGGTTTCGTTGGGACCCATCTGGATCCTCTTCCACCATCCATGCTGCTCACCATTACATTTGCATCATCAGCTACCCCATGCCAAGTTTGAACCACTGGAAAGTGGTTTGGAAATCCGAGGCAATTCCAAAAATTAAGTTTTTTCTCTGGACCCTCCTCAAAGGGAAAGTCCTCACGGCTGAAAATTTGCAAAAGAGGGGAATCAATGGTCCCTCTCGTTGTCCTAACTAATTAGCCGTTGAAGAATCAATGCATCATCTCTTTATTGAATGCCCTTTTGCCATTGACTGTTGGAGGAACTTATCTCACAACAATCAAATCCCATGGAACACCCAAAACACCATAGGAGAAATTCTTTACAAATGGAAGAAAAACTACCCCTGGCAGCACAGGAAAAATAACACAGTGAAGAGAGTCTGGGATATTCTTCCCCACAATATGCTATGGAACATTTGGCTGGCATGAAAATCGAAAGGTTTTTAAAGACAAGGATTCGACTGTTAGAAGTCTTTGCACCAGGGCAAGGAGTCTTACCCTCGAGATCATCTCAGTTAAGAATTTGAGAAGCATAAATGTCAGCGATCTCAGCATAGAAGAACACATTTTCATTGGACACCTGTTAGACAAAAACACCAACAATTAGATGGGCAACACTGCTAGCACCAGAAACAACAATGTTTCCCCTAACTGGAAGATCACGCTAAAAGAGAAAGAGTTTGTAATTTGGCTTAAAAACAACAATAGGCATTATCTTTGTTTTGATGGGGCCTCAAAGTCGAATCCCGGGGTAGCAAGGGCGGTAGGAGTTATATTTAATGCTAATAGAGATAACATCCTATTATGTGAGTGGGGCCTTGGCCACACTTCCAATAATAGAGCAGAATCCCTGGCCCTTTACCAAGGTCTTAACCAACTTGGGAAGCTTGGTATAGACACGGTCACGATATTGGGAGACTCGGCAATAGTCATCAGTGCAATGGTTCAGAACAGGGATCTTCGCAATGCTCTCCTTCAACAGATTATCAAATGGCGCCAAATCTTAGGACACACCATAAAAGATGTGTGCTATTATCATATTTTGCAATCGCTCCATAAAATTGCTGACAGTCAAGCCAACAAAGCTTGTGCCAGACCTTTGGGCTGCCTTATATGCAATGGCGTGGAATCATTTCAGCATTTACCATGATGAAGAGACCTCCTGGATCCATTCAGCTCATCAAACTCGGTATAGACATAGCTCACATCTTTGGAGATTTAAGCATTTCAACTGTTATCATGATGAAGAGACCTCCTGGATCCATTTAGCTCACCAAACTCGGTATAGACATAGCACTTGTATTTTCTATTGTTCATTTTCCAAAGGAACGACTCTCTCGTTCCTGCTATTCTTTTTTTGTTGTTCCTTTTTTGTTGTGTTTTTTGCTGTTCCTTTTTCTTGATGGAACAGCTTTTGCATTTCTTTGCTATTCCTTTCCAAAGGATCAGCTCTTGCGTTTTTCTGTTGTTCCCTTCCCAAAAAGAACAGACCTTGCGTTTTTGCTGTTCCCCTTTGTTATCTGTCCTCTCATAGGTGTAGCGCATCTACCTTGGTTTCTGGATTGCAACGAGGATTGTTTTCATTGTTTAGATTTCCAGGTAGAGCTGGAGTAGTTCCGAGCCCATCTAAAGGCTCTGGAAGATAAATCAGACAATCAACATCATATTGTTAATGAGAAATACATGATGGAAAATAAAAATGCAGCTCTAACAAGTTCGTCAAGCTCGAAGCAAGTCGGCACCGACGACAACCCTGAAGAGTCCATTGCTCGACACACCAGCCACAATGATGTAGATTGATATGCTTTGTAAATGCTGTTATTTATTAAAGCAGTTTGTTAGGATTTACCTTTGGTCTTTGGTTTTTAGAAGCCCAAAAGGCAGGATTAAGGAGGAATTTTGTTTAACCTATGACTCCTTCTTCCCTAGCTCTTCTTGCCACCTCATCATGTATTTCAGGAGCTCAATCTCCCTCTCTTTTTCAGATTTATAATAGAAACCGAATTTGTAAAAATAAATAAATAAATGTATAAATAAATAAAAATGAAAAATACAAAAGAAAATAAAATTTCAAATTTTGAAAAGAATAAAAACAATAAAAAAAAACAGATTTTTTTTTTTTGAGTGATAACAAGTAATTAAAAACATAAAAACCACGGACAAAAAATCAAAATATATAAAATATATAAAAAACAAAAACTATAATTGGTAAAAAAAATTAACGTTATAAAATAAAAAAGGGGGAAATATTTTTCAATACCACATAATTTTAAGAAAACAAAATTTAAAATTTAAAAAAAAAAAAAAAAATCAAAAAACGTTTTGTTTTGTTTTTTTTTTTAGGAAAAGAAAAAAAATTAAAGAATCATATAATTAAAGAATAACAAAATAAAATAAAACATAAAAATAAAAAAAATTAGAACAAAAATAAAAAAATTAAATTTAAACATTAACATATATATTTATATATATATAAATTATACTATATAATTATATAATATATAATATTATATATAATATATTTAAAAAACCGAAAAAAAAAGTAGGACCAAGGGTGGTACGGGTCGATTTCGGTTTTCTTTTTTTCCCATTAAATTATGTGTTTTCTGAAAAATATTATTCCTTTTTTAAATTTATTCTTTGATTTTTTTTTTTAATTTAATTTTTTTGTTTTACAAGTTTATTTTGGTTTTTTTTTTTGTGATCTATGTTTTTGGTTTTTGTTTTTTTTGTTTTGTATTTTGTTTGTTTTTTTTTTTTTTATGTTTTATTGATGATGATGATAATGATGGTTAACGTCCACTGAGACCAAACTTTGGTCTACCGGACCTAAAGAAATGAATTATTTAGTTTGATTTAAGATTTTATTCCTATGCTCAAAAAGCTTGGAGAGAAGCCTCATGAGCTCACTGTAATTTTGACAACGTAAAAGGCTAGGAAGGTCATTATTGCAACAAAGATTTTGAAACTGAGGTCTAATGTGGTTGTATGTGGGGCACTCTAAGAGGAAGTGATTTTCATCCTCGATGTGCGTATTCTCATAGAGATGGCAAAACCTTTCCATCCATGGTGTTTTAGGAACTACCCAATGACCCGTTTCACTATGGAGCTCATGAGAATTCATTCCAATCTTGGCTATATTAATTTTCTTGTTTGAGCTAGTTAGAATAAGAGATACTTTTGATCTTCTAGGGTGGGGTTGATGACCTCCTTATAATATCTTAATTTTCTTTTAGTTGCTAAATCTTTCTCACACCACATTTTTTCTTTGAACTTAGAAGTAACAATATTTTTAATGTTATTAATGTTTTGCAATGCAACATTCTCGTTGATCTCCCAATGGTCTAACCAGGCCTCAGTGTCTTTATACCAACCTCGTTTGAGCCTTAGGTGGTTTTGGCTAGAATTTAAAGCTAGCTTAGGAAGTCTATGGTCTCCTATGTTATTGAGTTTGTGCTTGTACAATAGAAGCCTAGTCATAGCTAGGCTCTTAATAGGGGAAAGACCCACTTCTATAAGGAGAATAGGATAGGGTGTGTTGCTTTTAATTTTGAGGTTTTACATTATAAAATGCTTCTAGATTTGGTCAATATTTCTCCAAGATTCTCTAGAGATGCTACAACCCCAAATCTCACATCCATATAAGATAACTGGAGTGACTAAAGTTTCAAAGAGGAACTTCTTTCTATCCCACATTACGAGGTTTGCGGTTTTACAATGATTTTCAAGACCAAAATAACCTTTCAATCCCCCATTAATCCTTTTCTCAATGCTATAGTTCCAGTTGAGCTTGTGATGAATATCAATTCCTAGGTACTTTGTAAGAAGACACTTCCTCCAAGTTACTATTGTCATACATAAAATTAGCATAAGTGTCCTTCTTGGATTTGATAATCATAACTTTTGTTTTGTTAGTGTTAACAATCATACTCATGGTAGAGCAGAAATCCTTAATAAGTATAAGTTGTTTATCAAGATCAGATGGGCACCTTATGAGAAGAACAATATCGTCAGCATAGAGAAGAAGTATGATGACTATCCCAGCTAAGATCATGCTAGCACATCCTGCTTCCTCTAAAAAACCTTCTAGCTTGTCGATGTAAATGCCAAATAGGGTAGGGGAGAAGGGGCAACCTTGTTTAACTCCGATATTACACTTAATATCTTTTGACCACCCCTCATTTCTCTTTAACTTGGCAATTACATTCTCGTATAACCTTATATCAACAACTCTCAACTCAAAAGGAACCTTTAGCTCTTCTAATCTGTTCCAAAGATTGCTTCTAGGAATCGTATCAAAAGCCTTTCTAAAGTTCACAAAGCAACAAAAAAGACTGGATTTATTATTGCGGCATTCCTCCACAATGATCCTAAGTGTCAACGAGGTGGTTTGTTGTTGAGTGCTGCTTTCTAAACCTCGCTTGGCCTTTAGCCTGCTTACCTTCACTTTCAAGCCATATGCTCAACTTCCTTTCCAAAATAATACCATATAACTTGGCTAGGAGAGGGTTGATCATAATTATCTGATAATTAGAGGGGTTATTTATATCGCCACTTTTAAAAATAGGGATAATGAGGCTTTGAGTCCATGGTTTAGGGAACCCTTGCTTGATCACTTGATTGAAAAGCTTGTGAATGTAGGGGATGAGGATAGGACCTCCAATTTTTAAGATTTTTGCCTGGTAACCTTCAATGTCCTTAGCTTTCCCATTAGCCAAGCGATTAACCCCAAAATCAATGTCTTCTAATGAGAAAAATTATTTCATTGTGAGGAGGGTTTCAAAGTTATCCATGACATTTGGAGATTCATAAAGCTTTTTAAGATAGGAATTCCAGTTGTGTAAAGCAATTTTATTATTAGAATTTGCCTCTAGAATTTCTTAGGAGCTACCTTAGAGAAGTGTAAGAGATTCTCTTGTCTTTTACGAATATATTGTCTTTTTTCCTTTTAATAGGGCTTTGTATATTTTTATCTTGCTAATTTTAAGAGATTCATCAACAACTTCCTTAATTTCTCTCCTTGCACTCTTACAATCTTTTTTATACCATGGGTTGGTTTTGCTATTTCTTTTATTACTTGAAACTTCAATTGAGAACTTGTTAATAGAATATGATAGGGTTGTAGTTAAATTATGATAGAGATCTTCTATGTTGTCTATACTAGATAAAGGAAGCAAATTAGTTTTTAATTCATTTAGAAAGAGATCTTTTTTATTTCTATCAAAGATTAACTTCTTTTGGCTATAAGGATTATCTTCTATGGTATCTCTATGCATGAAAAAATTGAGAATTATAAGTAAAGGCCTATGATCCAAGTCAGGCTCGTGGTCGTTTAAGATGTCAAAATTTGTTATTTCGTTGTATAGAGGGAGATCGGAAATAATATAGTCTACCATGCTACTACCAAGCCCATGGATGCAACTCATCTAGCTAGAATTGAGCCACTTCTCTAGACCATTGCAAATTATGAGATCGTGAGCACTACAGAGCTTGAGTAGCTCCGACCCAAACAAATTCTCCCTAAGGTCTTCAGAGATCCTTTTGTACTAGCTAGCCAGAGGAAGGTCTTCAACTAACCAAAGAGGATTAGGGTTGGAATGATTTCTTAGAAGAATAGCTACAAACAGTATTAAAAAAATATCCACACTTAATATATTAGAGAATTTAAAGTGTAAAAAATAAGTCCTCTAAACAAAAAGGGTTGATGTTGCATCAACACTTTTCATAATCAAGATGAAAATCACTAACAAAAAAAAATATTCATACTTGATGCATTAAAAAATTTAAAGTGTCAAAAATAAGTCGTCTAAAAAAATGTGTTGATGTTGCATCAACACTTTTCAAAATCAACATGAAAATCACTAACATGCAAAAAAAAATGTCCATACTTGATACATACGAAAGTTTAAAGTGTCAAAAATATGCTCACAAAAAAAAAGGTGTATTCTGAATCACCACTTTTCAAAATCAGGTGATTTTTTGCTACCTCAAAAAAAATGGTACTAGGTAATTTTCTCGTTTGATTAGTAACTATGTTACAATATACCATAAATCATTTACATATATTCTAGTTCTCATCTTAATGAGCCAAAAATCATAATTTTACTAGAGAAAATAGGAGATAGATAATAATTGTTGAATAGTCCATACTAATAACTCCAAATTTACTCAAATTCACTCTCCAAAACTAGTGATGGAGAGAAGCCAAATTTACAGAGAATTGGTATCTATGGCTATGCACGGTTGTTGGTTGAATCCATATTGATGGTCCTTGGTATTGCATCAATAACGCTGCAACTCCCAAGGATATCAACTTTAATTGTCGACACATGGTTCATACAAACTTAAGAAGGGTTGACACTATGTGTGTAGTTTGTACTTATCCTTTTCCTTTGCTAATTTTTATATGGGTGAAAACATTGAGATGAGATCTAGTTACTCAAAGACCAATCTATTGTTCTATGCTACAAGAAAAATTCAAAATTGCAGGAACTGAAAAACAATAAGAAAACTTTACTAACTACAATGAAAGGGGAAAAACCATATTAACTATGATGAAATGAAATCATATCTATTCGAGTTTGAAAAGAAATAAAATTCACAACTGAAATAAATCTTATAAATAGAAAACCCTAATTCTACCGGAAAAAGCCAATTTATATAGGAAACTAGGTCAAAGAATCTACTTGGTATCTATGTTTCTAAATTCCATCTTTAGAGTTCCATGGATGTTGTATCAAATTAAGGAAGGTGAAACACAATTTGTATGCAAGTTTGGACACGTTTTGGAAGCAAAATGTAAACTGTTACAAGAGTCTATGTTTTGCTATGGGATAGAATCTAGCGAGCAAAAAAATGTGCTAAAGATGAGGTTTGAAGAAAAAGGAGCAAAGGGAAGGTAAATAAGGGATAAAACACTCATATCCAAATTATCATCTTAGCGGGAGAAGGATTTATTTAGAAAATATATGACTGTAGAGTCTCCAATAGATTTGTAAAAGTAAGGGACTGTGCAGTCACATCAAAACAACAATGATTGGATAACATATAAATATAAAAAACTAAAATGTACTTAGATGTATAAATAAATATGCTAACTAAACATGATAATCACTGCTAATGCTACCATCTAATGCTCAAATACTATGTAAGAAAAAATTGTTCCAAAAAAGTCAATTAACCCTTCATAAAAACAATACTCAAAAATAAATTATAGAAATGAAAAAGTGTATAAAACATAATGATATAGAAGGGGTCTTGAGCACCTATGGTGTTCCCTAACCCAAGGAATATAGGATCCCTGAAGGAGAAGAAGACTAAGAACCAAACTTGTTTTTCATTAATTGGAAAATTGCTTGTACATAAAAAGTTGTAATACTAAATATCCTAAAATCTCTATATTGTTATGTTTATACTTCTTCCACTAACTTTTGCTAGCTACCTAATGGGTCAATCAAGCCCTCTATTTATAAAAAAATGAATTAGGGTCAACCTCCTTAAAAGGGGGATCAGTTTCCCTCCAAAACTCCTAGAAAATAGGATCATACTCCCTGAGTGACCTCACAACTACAAGGAGTATTTAGTGCTCCAAGCTATCTGAATTTGATCTTTCTGTAGCAAGGGATAGACCCATGGGTCTCTCTCACTAGATATCCTAGTAATCTATGCCAAATATTATCAATATCCTACATCATAATTACATTAGGAACATAAAGCATGATACGACTCTTTAACCTCCCTAATAACTCATTTAAGCTAAGAAAATGTTATTAATTGCAAAAGGGAAGGTCTAATATAGCCTTTATGTGCCTAGGAAAGGTTATAAGGGCCTTATATTTTACCTAATTGGGAGGCTCATGATACCCCCTACTAAAACTATTACTCATCCTCTAAGTAACCTATTCTTCCTCCTTCCCCTATTTCGCCTCATTCATTTCCCTGATGACTTGCTCAATATCCCATGCTATGTTATAGGTGTTTGTGCCAGTTGGATAGAAACTTACATTTTCCTTAATGTTTTTCCACTCCCTTAACTTTTCTCCTTCAGTCTAATTCTCCTTAAGACCTAACAACAAGGGTGGAATGAATCTAAGTTCAATCTTTTAGACCTCAAATGTCTGAATGATCCTCTTATAAAAAGGAGTTTTGGCCAGTGCAACTTGCGACCTATTAGAGGAATGGTACTCTATGATATTCATGTTGTAAGGTAGTGTTTTCCATCTCCTTTGGCAAGCATGTGATTTATCTTCTCCCAATAACATGAAATTATCCTCAAAGTGGAGGATGGCCTCCCTTTGCCTCTGTTTATAGGTTTCCACCACTTTAGAATCCTCTGTTAGGAGTGCATGGGTGGAAGTGAGGATAATTATATTAATATGTTTAGGGATAATCCAAAGTGGTTCCTTGAGCTCTACATCCATTGTTCTTTTCACGTCTTTTTCCCTTGACCTCTTCATGTCTTAGCCAAGATGATAGCGCCATTAGTTGTGCATCACCAAACTATGGATTTCGGTCCCATATGGTCATATTTGGAAGCAAAAGGTTGTGAATGTAAAATTAAAGAACCTTGACCTTATCTTTTTTACCATGCTAAAGGAAAAAGTCAATGAATTCCTTGACATCTTGTAGAGGGAGACATATTTTCTGTGCAAGCACTTTTATTTGAAATTGACACCATTGCTCCTTCAGGAACAAGGAGTAAGTTTCTGATGGTTTCCTGTAATTCACTTTGCTTCTAAGATGTTCCATGGTACCCAAAATTGTTTCAAGGGTTACAACCTGAGTTTCCTTCTCCTACAATAAAATTTTTGTTCTTGTTGCAATTAGGCTTTTAGTTTTTCATTTTCTCTTTGCAGATGATCCCTTATATTTGCTTCATCAAATTCAAGGAGTGCCATTTCTTCTCTCATTTTCTTAATTTCATCTTCCATCATTCCAATATCAGTAACTCCCTTAGATTGTGAAATTTTCTTCCATATGTGAGTCTCAACCTTCTCTTGCTCAACCTCAAGGAATACCTATCGTACTAGGTGCATATGAAGCATTTTGTCCTTCTCTAGGAATAAAAGGAAGAGGATATTCTTGGAGCTAGTTGATTTGTTGTTCTCTCATTTTCATGTAGTTTTTTTGTGTGTTCCTATAGCTTTGTAGGTTTCTCTTGTATCTCTATAGATTGCTCTTAATTCTAAGCACTTGATCCTTCTGGTTGTACTTTAAACTTCATTTCCTCATGACGTGTTGGTATTATTGATTTTTGTACTACTAGTGCTATTTATTTCTTCCCTTCTGGAACGTGAAGCTCCTTGTTTTCAGGGTTAGGGGTTTCTTCAATGCCTATACGAGTGGGAGATGGAGGACTTGGCTTTCCACTATATCACACTCTGGTACTTCTTCTTATTTTGAAGTAAATAGGTGTTTGAGTAGGTTTACATGCCTTGGGATTAGTTAGAGTGATTAGTGCTACTAATGTAGCAACAATTCCTTTCTCTTGCTCCTCCAAAAGCTCTTCCCCTCCTTTATATGCTAGAAAAATTTCTACTACCTCTTTCTTCATTTTTCTAATCGACCTCTTTTGTGGTTTGTTAAACTCTTATTGAGGTTTTGTTATCTCTTTATGAAATTATGTTTGAGGGTCAACCAATTTTGTCCCTATCAACTCTAACTCAACCAGTTTTGTCTCAGCCAACTCTTCCTGAGGCTTTACTTATTCAACTTGGGCCTCTAAGAAGGCATGTCTATCCATGTCACCAAAGTCTATCAAGGGGATATGGTATTGAAAATGTTCCAATGCATCCATGACTATTAATTTGATTATTCCATGATCGGCCATAGATTTGTTTCCCTCCTTCATGTTTGTGCTCATCTATTTCATGGATTGGAGGAGACAATGTGGGATATTAATCCTCTCATGAATATGCAATTCCACTTGGAATATTAATTGATAAATGAGCCTAAATTGATAAGCATAGAATATGTTTAACCTTCCTTCATAAGAAATATATTTGAGGATATGATAAGCTATTTCATCCCAGGGGTGTGTAGGATTTCCCTTCTGATCCCATTTTTGTCTTCATCTGGTTGCTCGTTGGGTAGGAAAAATACTCCTTTTGTGTTGATTTCTTCATATCTCTCCTCTTTACTCCATTTCATACCATTCGGAAGGGTAGTGACCCTATTGATTAAGTATTCATCAATGTATATGATCAACCATTTAACTGTATTGACTACTTCATGAGCCTCAGGGTGTTATAAGTTTAAGGCAATTCTAGGGCAATTTTATCATCATATCTTGTTATTTTCTCAAAGAACCCTAGGCAGTGACAACTCTCTTAGATAGCTCTTATATCAGGATACTTAATAATCCTAGTTGTATATGAGGGTTCTATCCTATTGAATGTCCCTCCCATTGTATGACACAAATCACACAAGTATGGTCACACATTTTCTTGCAAGGAAATGTTGTTTCTGTGTTGTTATAGGAATTATGGTTTTCTTATGAAAATATGGGATCTTATAACTATAGGAAAATGCACACACATTTAATCAATTTTCCTAGAAACAACTTATCACCCCATTCTCTAAATCATGTTGCATATTTTAAATTTGAGAACAAAGGATATTGATTGATTGCCCCTTTGTTTAATTCAAACTCTTTAACACAGAAAACCCATTGACTGATACATTTAAGCAATTGAGCATCAAACCTTGTGCCAAATGTGACTAGGAGAATTGGACACATGATTTCTTGAGGAGACCTTCATTTCTTGGCTTATTTGGGACCTCTTTGAGTGTTATGGGTGAAATCGGTGTCCTATAGTAGAACCCTCTATATCGTTTAGGATGTTAGAGGATGGCTCCTGTAGCAAACACTTTTTGAACCTGATACATGTGACCTTATTGTGTAGTAGTGATAGAATTTGTCAAAACCCTTTAACATTAGAACCTAGAGTTGTTAGAAAATTATATATTACAGAGAAATGTAACACAAAATATTGCAGAAACACAAACAAAAAAACACATGAAACAAGAGAGACACATATATATGTGGTTCACCCAATTTGGGCTGCGTCCACGGAGAAACAACTAGTCCTTCCTTTATATTATCCAACAAAATGAAGAGATACAACCTACAACAAATCCGATGTAATTTCCTCTTTGTTGTCACACAATCTCCTCTCTCTTTCTCGTTCAGAATATAAATATTCAAAACAGCAATACAATTCCCTCATATATAGTGAGGGGTTGCCTTCTAGGGAAAAAATTCCTAAATTAAACATAACATCTACCATCAGATCATCCGCTTAATGAACGACCTAGATTGACTATGAAATTACAATATTTTACAAGGAAAATTTACATCTATTTTTAGCTTTGTTGGGGCTGATCCGAATGGAAATTGGAATCCACCCATGCTATTCATCAACCCATTGTATTTATCCACTCATAAAATATACCCATGGTATTGTAAGTGGCATCCACCCATGGTATTCATCCACCCAAGGTATTTATCCACCCATGGAATTTACCCATTGTATTGTAAGTGGCATCCACCCATGGTATTTACCCATGGTACTGTAAGTGAGATCCACCTATGGTATTTACCATGGTATTATAAGTGAGATCCACCCATGGTATTCAATCACCCATGGTATCTACCCATCCATGGAATTTACTTGTGGTATTATAACTACAAAAATATTATAAGTAACAAGTCACATTTTGTAAAATGACAAATTGTCCACCACAATGTAGCTTTTATAGTTATTCTCTATTTTAATAAAAAAGGAGTTTATTTGTGGTTTTTTTTACTATGTGTTTTTTGCTTTTCTTCTGACATTTCAATTTTTCATTTCTTGCCCCAAGATCCATTTCCATTTTTTAGATCTTGAGGGCCAACCCCCAAGATCAAGACCAGTGGTATCAGATTCAGGTTATGGCTCCATGGGAATGAGGGTTTGACACATATTTCAGTTTCAAATTTTTGCAACAATCTTCAACAAAATTCATGCACGTGCTACAACCTCCACAGAGAAATTTCTTGGGCAAAGCGGGAAGATTTGTTTTTTTTTCATTCTTTTGTAGGAATTTTTTGGGTGGCGAGTTTGAAGATCAGATCTGAAACTTTTGGTGCAAAATTTACAAAAAAAAATAACATATTTGGATTCATTGCAAAAAAAATACCCAAATTCAAAAAAACAAAAGCCTAATCGGAGTTTGGATGAAGGAGATATCATTGATTTAAAATAAACTATGTTGCACAATTTTTTCTGATGGCAATTCGTGGACGTTGCCTCTCTTATCATTTTTTGCATTTTTTGTAAAAAACTTAAGAAAAATTATTATATAATTGAGCTCATATTGAAAAATCACCCAATTTAAAAAATAAATTTGGTCGAATTGAAGTTTGGATGAGGGAGATATCATTGATTTAAAATCAACTATTTTTTCAAAACTTTTGTGATGACAGGATAGTTATAGCGCAAATATGAATTTCCAAAGTGTCCAAATAGAGATTTCAGACACATGGGAAGATGCATAATGGTAATTCTATTTCCAAAAATAGGTATAATAAATATTCTGAGTTATATTGACCATGTTATGCCAATTTTAAATTAGTTTTTATATATGGAGCAACATTCGAAGTGAGTTCCCTTTGGAGACGTGCCCTCCCACCCCGCTTTAGTAGGCATCTGCTTCACATTCATCAATCAATTTTAGCATTGTATCATATGACTTAGGTTATTTGGAGATGTGCCCTTCCACCTCATGCTATGTAGGCACATGTTACTTCATCAACAGTCAACATCATGGTTATGGGTCAACCGCACAAAATCCTTGTCATCAAAGTCCATTTGCTAGACTGCACACTGTTAGTATCACAACTGGTCACAATGATTACAAGGTATATCTATCATTGGATCTTTGTTTTTCATTTTATAGGTCATCCACAAACCCACACTTCGTCGGAGTCCATTTTCTAGGCCACACACTATTAGTATCACAGTTGGTCACAAGCATTATAGGGTATCTCTATCCTCGGATCTTCATTCATCACGATTATGGGTTAACCACAAAAAACCCTTCTCTTTAGTGGTTCTTCATATTCAACAAAGGCTTCTTAGGAGGGAACTTCATGCAATGGGGACCATTTCTTCTTAAGGAGGGAGCAATGATCCAAATGGAAATTGGCATCCGCCCATGGTATTTATCCACTCATGGAATATAACCAAGATATTGTAAGTGGCATCCACCCATGGTATTCATCCACCCAACGTATTTATCCACCCATGGAATTTACTCATTGTATTGTAAGTGGCATCGATCCATGGTATTAATTCACCAATGGTATTTACATATGGTATTGTATGTGAGATCCACCCAGGTATTCAATCACCGATGGTATCTACCCACCCATGGAATTTACCTGTGGTATTATAACTAAAAAAATACTATAAGTAACAAGTCGCATTTTGTAAAATGATAGATTATCCATGAAAATGTAGCTTTTACAATTATTCTTTGTTTTAATAATAATAATAAGGGTTTCTTTGTGGTTTTATTTATTGTGTGTTCTGCCCTTTTCTTCTGTCATTCCAATTTTTCATATCTTGGGGGCCTCCCACCCCAAGATCCATTTCAATTTTTTAGATCTTGGGGGCCTCTCGCCAAGATCTAGATCAGAGACTCATAAAATCATCTTCACCCCCTCTGGTTGACGATGATTAAATGGGTGGTGTTGTTGCCCCATTAGGAACTGGGGTATAACTCGGTAATACCTATGAATAAAGAAGATAATCAGGCTCTACACCCAACAAAAGTGAGAATAGGTGGTAAGCCTTAAGTGATCTTGACGTTAAGTGAAGATAGTGTTGGTGGGTGGTGAGAGAAAGCTCAACATGCAATGGTTGAGTTTCCCCCCACCTACGTCTTGTTGCTCTCGAGAATACTCATACTCCACTTCACCTTATCATTAGTAAGAAATAATGGCTTACTTTTCAAATTATCCTCTCTTTTTTTCTTATTCACCATCACACGTATGGAGAACTCTAAGAAAAAGAGAAGTTTCCTACCAAATTTAGGCTAGACCTCTGCTAGTCTTATTGGTTATAAATCCACTCAATTTTTGCACTTATAAAATGTTTTAGCACTTTGGATAATTTCAAAGGGTAATGTTAGGAGATCCTCATGCATGATGCTTTACCTTATGATGATGTTAGAGGTTTTTTTAATGCTTTTGCAAGTGATTTGACGTTCTTTTTCTCAATAGGTGATCTTGTAGCTACTGAGAGTTATTTTTTTGTAAGAAGGTGTATCTTGACTACCAATGCCATTATGGAGTTGTAGGGATTTGTGTCATGGTGTAATATTTCTCAGGAGTTCTAGACACTTTGGCCTGTAGGGTCTTTGCATGCTGCTACAGGACTATGTAGTCTCCTATTGTTATGAAACTAGCTCAAGAAAAATATAGAAAAGATAGATCAATGCCTTAAAATTCAGTCTCTTCGAGGGGGCAACCTCCTTTACATTACATAAATGAACAATTATTGGATGATACAAATGAAAAGACCTCCTTTCTATATATAGGAGTCTAAGGGGTCATAACATAATCAGAGCCGACATAACAATAATAATGTAAGGGCACAATAATAACAATAGTGGGCTTCTATGGGGCACAATAGTAACAATATGGGTACATTACATCAATATAATAAGTGGGTTGTACTAATAACAATAAGGGGTTACACTAGTAGTATAGGGGCCTAACATGCCCCTCTCCTTCAAAAAGCATTGTCCTCAACGCTTGAGTAGTTCTTGATGCTTCTGTATAAAATTCTTGTCCTCCCATGTGGAATCTTCAGTGGGTAAGTTCTTCCACTTGATGAGATACTCTGAAATTGATCGATTTCGTAGCTATCGGGTTCTTATTTCCGATATGATTTTTCCTTCCTCTTCAATTTCTGGCAATATTGTTTGAATTGGGATCTTTTGCAACTTTTGAATAAGTGGCCATACTTCTTCGTCCTTCTTCCATTCATACCTTGCTTCGTTTATCCAATCTGGTTGGATAATAGAAATAGCACAAAACAATGCTTCCACATCCTCATCCTTGGAGAGTCTTCCCATTCGGTAAGGTTGCCATTTCTTAAGTGCATGTAGTATTGCCAACATTTCCTTCTCATAAATAGCTTGCTTGAGATGTAGTAGTAAAAATACCCAATCCCCTACATCAAAACATTTTTCACTACGATGTTGATCTACCTATTGTTTCATTTGATTTTGCACTGAAGTGGTGTTATCCTTTAAAAGTTGGAGAACTTGTTGTTGAAGCTCGATGTGATCTTTCACTGCTTGAACCTTTTTCTTCTTGATATCTCCTTCTATATCTAGAGTTTGAGGAGTGGTAATTTCTTCCAATCCTTTACAAGATATGGTCAAATTCATTTCTTGATGCTCGATGTGATCTTTCACTTCTTGAACATTTTTCTTTTTGATATGTCCTTTTATCTTGATCGTTTGAGGAGTGGTAATTTCAACCAATGAATTACAAGATATGGTTGGATTCATTTCTTCTTTCTCGATGTGATATTTCACTTCTTGCACTTTTTTCTTCTTGATATGTCCTTCTATCTTGAGAGTTTGAGGAGTGGTAATTCTTGCCAATGCTTTACAAGATATGGTCTGATTAATTTCTTCTCTCTCTGGGGTGGGGTCCTGATGTATATCTTCTTCTTTTGATGTTTCTTGATCCTTTTCTTCCTCCTCTTCATATTCTATGTAAAATAATTTCTTCTCAGCACAGTTATGACCTTTAGTGCATTTTCTATCACAATTGTAACACAACCCTTTTTCTCTTTTTTCTTCCAATTGTTGTGGTGTAACCCTTGTAGGTTGTGGAAGGCTAGCAAAAACAACACTTCCATCTTTATAGTTGTGAGGGGTATGCTTCCTGGTTTCCATAATTTTTCTTTCCACTATGTCACAAATCCCTTTTACTCTTTCCAATTGTTGTAGTGTTGCTCTAAAGAAGGTGTTGCTCTTTGTATCCTCATAATGTGCTATCATTTCCTCTGTGAAAATTGACCACGTAACAAGTTGTTTATGAGAAAAAATCCCTTGATACCATTAATATTGATCCAGTTCTAAATGTGAAGATGCAATAAATACCTTTTGTAATAGTGGTACACCATGTAGATCAAAATATTGCTCCATTTGAAGTATCCAATTTACTGGATCCTTGCCATCAAACTTCCTCATCTTGCTTTTTCTTCATTTTAGGAGCTCGATCTTGAAACGACTGTAACTCTGTACTTTCATATCTTTAAGTTTTGAAATTGCAATCTATAGTAGCACTCTGTGTCCTCTTTCCAATGCCAGAAGTCTGACCCAAATTGGATTCTCCAAGGAAGAGTTATGTGAAATCTCCCATAGTGACTTGATTATAGACTAGTTTAGTAGAGCGAAGTTGTACGATGTGCCACGAGTCATTGTTTCGACCTTTGGATCTGAAAAATGCATACAAGAAACTATAGTCCGTCCTCTTTCTATACCTTCTTACAAAATTTCAATCTAATCCCCAAAGAGAAAATTATGATGATTTTCCTCACAACTGTTTCGAATGTAATTCAGGAGTCTGCAAAAAGACCAACTTCCTCAGATCATATCTCTGCAAATATAGCGCGAAACGCTCTGAAATTCGGATTCGTGGTTCAGAACGATATATTCTCAAATGGGTTTTTTTTGCAACTTCTAAAGTGACGCAGAAAAACATTTATAGCGAAAACTCCACGATGACCTGTTTGGAGCAGCGAAACCCTAGAATCCAAAGCTCTGATATCAAATGTTATGAAACCAGCTCAAGAAAAGATAGAAAAGATAGATCAACGCCTTAGAATTTAGCCTCTTAGAGGGGGAAACCTCCTTTACATTACATAAATGAACAATTCTTGGATGATACAAATGAAAAGACCTCCTTTCTATATATAGGAGTCTAAGGGGTCATAACATAATTATAGCCGACATAACAATAATAATCTAAGGGCACACTAATAACAATAGAGGGCTTATATGGGGTACAATAGTAATAATATGGGCACTATGTGGGTACATCAATATAATAAGTGGGTTGTACTAATAACAATAAGGGTTACACTAGTAGTATAGGGGCCTAACAATTAGACTTGGAGGAGTGCTTAGAGAGTTTCTTGGCTTGGACTTGGATTAACACTTAAGGAGATCCTTGCAACATAGGGCTTTGGTTGTAAGCTTCCCTTTACTCCTTAAATAATATACAACTGTTGGTTCATCTTCCCAAAATATTTATGTTCATGTATTTATTAGCTTGATGTTCCTTGATCAGTTAAGTAGGTTGTTGTTGGATTTTCTATTGGTTTTGACATGATTTGTTATCTCTTGATCACTTTTGCAGGTACTTAAATGTTGAGAGAAGTAAGAACAAGTTCGTGACACAAGCAGTTTGAGGCCCTCAACAAAGGAAATCAGAATAGCACAGAGCGAGATAGGTCATCTCTCTCATTCTAATTTTGAATTATAACCTAGGAAGATGTCTAGTTGATTGTCACTTCAGTTTCTAGACCCACTCATTGGGCTAGAGGGATCGTCTCTGTCCGCATAGAGGATTAAACTTGTCAACATTAAGGCATGTAGGCTACAATGTACTGAATATGGTTTCTAGATCAACTTCCTAGATAATGAGTTGAAGTCGATAGGAAGAAGCATGTTGCAGGAGCGCCTACGACACAAAAGTCAAGTAAAGTTTTGAAGAAAAAATACAGAGTGATTCAGGATTGACTCGGGGATGACCGACATGATTGAGGGCTATGAATTGCAAGGAAATTTTCATTGAGGTTGGTTTTCTCTTAAACATATCAGTGACACAAAATTTTGACTTGGTAGTATTTGACTTAAAAATAATACCCAAAACCAACTAAATACTTTCAATGAGGTATGAACAATTGAGAAACAAATGGATTTCCCAATCCAAACACAAAGGTGATGGAGTGTCATGTTCAAGAGAAACATATTGCCTTTTGTAATATAAAAGCAAAATTTTCTTCCCAATTTACTCCCACCATTACTTGCAAGTACCTCTTCATGTTTGTGCAAGTTTGAGGATGATAATAAATGCTTCTCCTTTAAGTTCATCCCTAGGACGAATCCTTCTAAGTATTTTTAATGAGCCCTAGGAAGGAGTGGTTCGATCTCGCCATGATGGACGAGCCTTGCACTGTTTATTTTTACGAGTCCAATGGAGAAGTAACTTGATGTTGTTTTCATATTTAAAGAGATTGAAAAATACACAAAAAGAAAACTCATTAAGTTATTTCAACGTAGAATTTTAACGAGCTCGAAAAAAGCTAAGATCATTGTTTCTCAATTTTATGGAGTTGGGAGAAAAGCATAAGTAAACTCCAAGATGTCCTTTTTCATAAATTTAGTCTCTCAAGCCTGGAAAAGGGTAAAATAATGCAGGAGAGAACTCTTTTGACTATGGTTAGTCAAAGTATACCCTTTTTGTAAATAGTCCACATGATCCGTAAAAGGGGTAAACTTATATCAAGCATAATTTTTTTCTTTTTCTTTAACGATTTCGAAACAAGAAAGCATACTCGACAATATTTTAAAGGTGACTCAAATATTTCGCTTTTTCGTAATTTTAAGAGCCTAAAAAAAGTGATAAAGGTTTACTCATTGCCAAAATTATCTATTTTCGTAATTAAACTTGTGTCCTACACATTTAAACTACAAAATTATCATAACTCAGGAAAATAGTAAAAACATAAAAAAATAAATTGAATTTTAGAAGCTAAAGGAAAAAAGTATTATTTTAATAGGCCTCAATTGGTTATAAAAGTTAAAAAAAAAAGTTAAAATTCTTTTACCATTTGTGTTTTTCCATTGAGAGCTTTTGAGAGTGCATTTTCACCTGAAACTTTAGAAGCAGATTGTGATAAAATTAGTGGACCATTTCATGAACCATTTTCTCCATGTAAGATAATCATTCCCTTCTCTTTGTTTTGATATATTCTATTTTTCATTTCACTTGTGATTTTTTTATATTAGGGGGCTTAATAAATTTAGGGTTCACCCTCGATGTGCGCAGTTCCTTCTCATCGAGACTGCACAAATTGTCTCTAGTTCCACTGCAAGAAACCGCAATTTTCACGGTTTTATTTAGGAGAACCATGCAAATCCACTCTATTTCTAATAGGGGTCCGCGCAAAGCACCGAGGCTTTTTAAAAGATTATGAAAATTCCCAAGTTTTTTCTGCAAAACATTTCACATTGATTTCTAATGCTTCTCCATTATTGTTTTTAGGATTTTGATTTGCAAAAATGGAATGGATATAGAGAGAACATGAAGTTCAAGATGTAGAGCCTTTTAATGATCCAACAACATTATAGGCTTTGAGAAACTATGGTCTATACAATTTTTTCATGATTCCAGGTATGAAAGCGCAACTAGAATTTCTGAAATGGCTGGTTAGAATTTGGAATGTTCAAGAACAATGCTTTCGAATGGAGACAAAATGTTGACCATAGATGGATATGACATTTATTTTTTGATTGGCCTTCCACGCCATGGAACCGATATTTCACTATATGGACACAAATCGGGTGGTGAAATCACAACATCTTTCATCTAGCCACACAGGAAGGATTGATATTAAAACTATTGAGAGACTTCCATTGAGGACCATCACATTTATTGTTACGCGATTGTGTGGAAGTGTTGTGCTCCATTTGGTTACTAAATCCCAAATGCATATTTCTCTGGAGTGTTTTCAGCCTACTATTTTTAACTGTTGCGAAGGAGTTGTTGCCAACCTCAAAGGTAAACTTACTAGAGAGAAAATAGGAAAACTCAAGAACTTTGGATATGGTGCCACAATGGTTTCATTTTCTCTAGAGTGGGTTACTCTTTTACGTCCACATGTATCTATGGAGATGGGAGGACCCTAAGATCCTCGCATGTTACAATGGGTTTCATTGATGGCTCGCCATAGAGGTGGTGATGGTCCAATTGTGAGATATGCTCCTTATTTTTTCAGATGGATATAATAACATATTATCATGATTTAGGATTACTCATATGTGGGCATGGATTACATTGGAGATACAAATATCCCACTCCCTACAGGAATGCAGTGGGGTGACATAGGTAAAAAATCACAATTTGGTTGTTTATGTGTTTTTTTGTTTGGTTTTGTGACATCCAAAAATAATCATCTAAAATAATCATGCAGATATTGGCCCTGTCATACCAACAATGATGCGTCACTTTGACAGGCGTGGCAAGCAACCGATAGATCTTGTAGCACAAAATCCTAAGGCAGTAGAAGCTTTGACTGATCTTGATCATAATTTAGAGAGATTTACTCTAGATATCCTGGATATTTGGATTGATTAACTAACTCTCTGTTATCAGAGGCAAACCGTGGGAGTACCTGGGCCAATCTGTTGTTTGCTACGAAGAATAGGTTGCATCCTGATCTTCGGTTGAGTCAATGGTAACCTAATATGAGGTAATAGTGCGACTATGAACCATTCCTTATGTTCTTGTGGGGTATCTCAAAACTCACTTGACCCATCAAAACCTTGAATTGTTGGTCCAATTCCAACATAGATTCAATCAATGTTTGCTTCATCTCTTTTAGCTCTGTGATACACTATGATTATAATTTTGGCTTCTTGAACTCTGATACCAAGGCCTTCTTAATTTCATCAAATGTAGCATTCGGATTACTCGCATAGTATTTCATATACCATGTCAATGCTCTCTCCCTCAACGACGTGACAAGTTGTTCCTTCTTTACATCATCATTATTAATTTGTCTTTCCATCCATATTGCATCAGCTACTAACCAAAACTAGTCGGGGTCCTCTGTTTCCATCCCTCTAAAGGCAAGTAGCTTAATGTCATAAACCATTCTTCTTCTTCTTATGGGGCTAGGTGGAGAGGGAGGTGGAGGTGGAGGTGAAGTATGGGGAGGGGGATGGGGTGTGAGGGGGGTGGATGGATTGGGAATCCGAAACAAACCCTGGTTCTTTCCAGTCCCTGACTTTGATGCGCCTTCAGGATGGGTGGGGGAATATCATGGGGTTGTAGGGTTACTTATTTCTTCATTCTCAAATCCCAACATAGGGCTATAGTCAGCCTCAATAAAATTATTCAAATCTATTGTGTATAGTCTTCCACTTCACATAGCTCCTAGTTCTGGCTTATTTTTTCTTTGCCCAAACATTAATCTGAATACATCTGCAGAATCCTTTTTCACACAATAATAGTCTAATCCAGAGCTTCAGAGAATTTAAAAACTGACCTCGTGGTCCTTTGAAGTATCTTCGTTTAGTTTCATTATAGGATACAGTTTGGTCAATAGTGAACTTAGTGATAAATCCTCCCAAAATGCTATCGATCCAGAAATCAACAACCCTTGAGATACTATTATCGATTCTATTGAGTTGTTGTATCAAATCAGGGTTCCACTTCTTACATTCATCTCGTTTGAAACAATTCATATTCTCAACTAACTTAGATATCCACTCAAGAAATTAAATATCGAACGAACCAAAGAAAATATCATATTGATCTTCAAAGATATATATCTGTAACCAAGCTTTAGTATATAAATGTGGGTTTCTGTTCTCTTTTTCTGCAAATTCTCTTTCTTTTTGTTCGACCCACTCCTGGAGTTCTTTATTAGATGGACACCAAATCATATCCCTTTAATCAGATCCCGATCCCAGCAATGGAACCATTTGTTGGTTTGAGGGGGCTTGACCCAAGTTTAGAGTGTGATGCACACCAACAAAACCCTCAACTATCGGTTGTTCCGAAAACGACCTGCAAGCAGGTTGCAGTCTCACCTGAAGCAGTTGTGGGAGGTTGCAGAACCAAGTTTCTACAACTGAGGGATATCCATGAAGTGGCGCTGTGTATTTACTTCTAATGTATATGAATATTATAACTTTTCATGCATAAGAACTCTGTGCAGATGATTAGTTTACAGAAATGCATAAACTCTAACACCTAACATTATATCTTACAGATATTCACATAATTCAGTAAAAGCATACATAATCAAAGGAATAATAGTAAACAATTAACATATACAGAGATACAACACTTCGCTGAAATTTCTTCTTTATTAAACATATCTTCAATTACATTCACTTTTCTAACCTATGCATCCAACTATAGGTGGTCTGCGCACTTAGCTACAGACTCTTCAAGATCTCCGCTCACTTAGCGGTGGAGCCTTTTCCCAAAAATACATACTATAGATGTGAAAACAGAGATTCAATGATATTTCATTACTTTCCTTATATATGATTTCCTTTTGCTAAGGTATTACATATCCTTTTACACAATTCATCTATACAAAAACCATGGTCCACATACCATGGATCTATAAAACAAGGACTACTGCCCAATACTTGTTACAAATTAAGGGCTTTTTCCCATCCCAAAAACCCTAAAATTCCGCATGATGAATTATCTTCATTGGCTCTGTGGTCTGTTCCTTCTTTCACGGGGTATTTTATCCAAAACTTGGACCAAGTTGGGCCCTGCCCAACAGGCATTTGGGGTTGCGTAGGTGGTTTTTTTTGGGATAACTGTGGTTGAGTAGAAGGCATTAATTCAGGTGGTTGGGCTACCTGAGGCCTCCATCCTTGTGAGGGATTACCCCATTGAAGAGGTTGGTGATGATATGGTTGGAAAGGGGGAATGCTAGGTTGAGGAGTATAGGGCCAAGGAGAAAGCATGGACCATTATGTGTTTTTTGGAGGATGCCAAGGATGAAAAGTTGCATTATGAATTGATTTAAAGAAGCAGGGTAGTGTATACCTTTCATACCTTGTTGATATGGCCTAATTCCTTAAGGCCTCATTTGGTTAATGAATCAAAGTTTCTCCATGTCTCCTTCTTCTCCTTGATACACCAATTTCATACCTAGAAGAGATGGAAACTATAAGTTGCATGATTTTCTTTACACATAGAGAAAATATCTATTACATTTAATGGATGCTCATTTCTAGAGTGCCTCTTGGTGTATTCAAGGAAAAATATGACTATTTCCCTTTCTACCTCATCTTGTTTCTTCTTGATCTACATTTTATCCATATGCTAGGAAAAAGTGTGTAAAAGTTCACTTTTAAAATCCTCTAAAATACTTCCTATTTCATTCTTGATGGTTGAGGTAGAAGGTGAAGAACTTACCAAACCTTGGCCAGATTTGCCTCTTTTCTTTGCAGCCCTAAAGTGGTTCTTGAACACTGCCTTGATGTTCTCATAATTAAGCTAGTAAACATCTCCATTATAAAGCATGTTGTGAGTATCCATCAACTCTTCAATAACCCCTCAGAGTATCACTAACTTCATTGATTCTGGATCAAGGGTGTAATTAGCTCTCTTATAGATCAGCTGAAGCCTTTCTTCAAAGTCCTCTAGGGACTCATCTGGACCTTGATTCATCCTGAATATTTCTTCTCTTATGTACATTAATATGAAATAATATTTGTATTTTTTGTTGAATGCTTGCTAAATATGAGCCCAAGTAGTGATGTTTCCTCCATCCAAACTCATGAACCAGCACATGGATACATCCTTGAGGGTGGAAGGAAACAATTTATGTTTCTATTCATTAGAGGTGTAATATATGTCCTGCAGACTACAAAAAATTCAAACATGAAGGTATCAGGGTCCTTAGAATCCAAGCCATGAAAGTGTGGAAGAGAAGTTGGGCTAATGTTCTTCATTATAGCCTCCCCATTTGTCTCTTTGATAAGAAAAAGTTCAAGTTTCCAATTTCTAGCCATCTCTTCAGTCGATGATGGAGGTTCTTATTCACCTATAGGCTCCTAAAAAATATTTGGCTACTCACCCAAAAGGTTCTCCAAACTATCTGTTTTCAAAGTAGGATGTCCACAATCACCAAGAAGTGAAGGTCAACTACTTGTAGAAGTGAGGGTTTTAGGCAAAAAATTCCCTAATTTGTCCCTAGCTCTACGAAGCATGAAATGAATGATTTTTTTGTGGATTTTTATAAATAGAAATACTAATGTAATTTTTTTTTTGTTGTTTTTCAAGAAATGGAATGGAAAAGAAAGAAACTTAAAGCATAAAATAGTACGTACTTCGAAACCTCCTCGGCAACGACACCAAAAAGTGATGTGTCTTGGTAATACAACAAGAATGTTTTAACTGCTATGGATACCAAATTTAATTTATCAATCTAGATTTCATACAAACTTAAGAGGTGTTAGTGCTATATGCACATGTTGTCGCTACAAAAAACACCCTCCAAATTTTTTCCTATACTTCAATTTTGGAACCTACTATGGCTCTTGTGATTGGTTGTTTCATAGTCACTGCTTGGTCAATTGATACTCTATTAATTCTTTGAGCTCCCTTCTTGGATTTTAAGTGTTGAAGTCACCTGCTCACACATGCTCAATCCTTAATGAATTCATGAGTGCATTCCTTCATGCAATATTGAATAAACCTGGCACATTCCATAATGATAGTGCTTGTGCAATTTTCAATTCATGTTGATAGTCAGTGTGCAAGGTCAATGACAATCTCTCACTTCTGGTCACATTCACGATACTTCTATTTCGGTGAGTTTTTCAAATCATCGCTTTTGCATATCTTTGCTTTCGCGAGTGTCGTTTTCATGTTTTCCACTATCGCATTTTCTTTGTTTTTCTTTAATTAGTTTCATTTTCATGTTATTTTTTCTCTGGCATGTGTCACTTTCATCATTGTTCGCATATCTCAAGTGTCATTCTCACTTTTCTTTTCATATAGAAAATATCGTCTTTTGGCATGGCAAGTGTCAATTATCATGTAAAGTGGAGTTTTGGTTTTTTCAAGGGGTTATATTTGTGTTAATGAGTTTATTTTATCATGAAAACACATATTGCATTCATTCCCAAAGTTTCAAGCATTGTCGTCACTGTCGTCGCAAAGTGTATATTTAGTGTCACACTTAGTGTGAGTTGCCGCAACGTTTTCACATTGAGGAAAGCATGGTGTTCATGTGTATGAGTGTTCCATGCTATTTCATGAACTAAGTGTGTGATCATGTTAAAGTATTGCTTTTGTTCAACTTCATCTCACTGATCCAACATTTAGTAAAAACTGGGAAAAATCCTCGACTGGGCCACTCAGATTCATTCAGCCCTCTTGGACTACGCATTATGTAGTTTTAGTCCTCAAGCAATAACCTTGTCTCTTAACACTGCGCAATCTATAATTTTTGCCTCCCGGAACTAAATTGTGCAATCTCAGTGCTCAAAACCAGCCCCTGAACTCCAGAAATGTGCAATATTCGTCTCTAGCATAGCTTGAACTACACATTTCATAGTCTCAATCCTTAAGCCTCATCCTTGAGCTCCTGAAATGCGCAATTGCACAATCACCTAGCCTCCTATACTTCCACAACTACGTAATGTGCACCATAAAGCCTCAAGCCCCAACCTTGATCTCTTAAATCCATCAAACTGCACAATCCTTTGACCCTGACCATCTTGAACTGCACATTGCATAGTCTCAAGTCTTAGTCCCAAACCTTGGCCTTTGGAATTGTGCAATGCTTGGTTCAAGGACTCAATCAGTCACTCGGTTCCATCCCCAACAAGTGATTTCATAAAGAATGTCAAATTAGGAGTTTTCGGGCTAATGTTGGCTTTCCATGGGTGGTTTTCAGTTGCAGGTACTCTATCTTTTCATGAGAGGATGATGATGGAGGAAAAGGAAAAGGATACCATGCTAGAAGACACCTATGGAGCTGAAGAGACCAGATGATCATCACGCAAGAAGACGAAGGAATATAAGGTTACAATAGAAGACAGAAGATCAAGATCACATTGAAGACTCCTTATGTTCAAACCATGATGAGGAGGAAGAAGAAGAGCAGCTTGCATCTATCAAGAAGATGAAAATAAGGTAGAAACAATGAGTGACTTGACATGGCCACGTAATCTCAAGTCCATGTTATCAATGTCATGCCACGTCATGTCATGAGTCATCATGTGCCACATCATTTTGTGGAATATGTAAATTCTATATTGGGAAATGTAATGTAAAGTAGAAGTCCAAGAGTCATTCATGTAATGTAAAATTCATAAAGGAAGTCGAAGGTCATTGAGAAGTCAAACAGTCATGAGGGTAGTCCAAGAGTCATAAGGCAGGTGAAGCATCACCCCATTTGTTATATATACACCCTCATGTGACTCATGTAAATGACTTTTCACCTTGGCTCCTCCTACTGGGCATTGGAGAGGAAGATAGTTGTTTTGGAGGAGTGAGTAACTGCTTTAGTGATCCACTATTAGGGCTAGTGGTGTTCACTATCTTAATGTATCTTAGAATTTTAATTAATTCAAAAGCTTGTTGATCCAGCATGATTTCATGTATATGTTGTGAATATTGTAATACTATTCTTTGAATGTTTGTGATGTATATTGTTTTCATTTGTACTAAGGCAATTGAACTATTTCAGTGGATTTGATACTTATGTTGTTGAGGTGTGTTGTATTTACTTTAAAAATTGTTGCTTCTTTGTGAAACATTTCACTTTTTAATCAACGAATCATTTATATGTATATTTTCATGTGCCTTTTATAGATTAGTACTATAACTTGTCTTCAAAGGTCCCACTTTTCTCTCCCCTTTCGATAAAAGAACCTTGATACTTTCCGTAGCTAAAAAATTCACAAGGCATACTCACTTGTTGATCTGAATATATGTGTATTACTCTCTTATGCTGAACTTTGTATCCAAGGAAAATCTACAAGAATACATGGCAGTCAAGTTGACACTCTGGATGGGGATCCTACTCCAAACAATGTGAGGTCTAATTGTGACTTCACATTGAGGAGACCCCTTTGGTTGATGGATTTATAGCACCATCAACAAGGGGTGCTATAAGGAGAGCCAAATGAAAATTTGTTCCTGTTGAGTCTGCTTTGAATCTCTTATCCAAAATGGCTCTTTCCCAAATCATAATCTAGGGATGTTTTTCTAAATATCTCGATCTCACCATCCCTGTGGAATTTATTCATAACCTATTCTGATTTAAGTTTGATGGTGAGGGTGAGTTAAATCTTTGTGAAAATTTGTTTCAAGTTGTTCGTTACTTCCTTTCTAATGGAATACATTGTAAGGATGTCATAGATATATTGTTCACCCTCACATTTGAAGGTCGTGTTAAGATATGGTGTCATACAATACCTGCTACTTCTATACATTCATTCGACCAACTTGTGAAGGAGCTTCATATATCGTTTGATAGGTATGATTATCGGGATGTTCTTAAAATAATTAATGAACTAAGAATGAAGGCCAATGAAACAATTCAGTTTTTTTTCAGATCGATTCCTTCACCTTTGTTATGAAATTTCAGGAGAAGGCACGGGTTCGTATTTCTTTAAAAAAAAAATTAAGCATTTGGTTCATATCTCTTTGCATAGTGAATCTGAACCCCTGAATGCTTTTACTTCCCCAACTCTTGTAAATCCTAAGACATCTCAAATTTCAAAGGAGAAACCTACTATTTCTTTTATTCCTTGTCCTCCTCCTTTTTCAGTTCTGATGAGGGTTCCTCCTTGCAATGATAATGAAGTTGGGAAATCTGCACATCAAATTCCTAATCCATCCTCACATTCCCGTTATGTTTTTCATGATTCAAATCTAATGGAGGAAATCCAGGAATGTCTCATAAAGCCTATGGTGAAGACTAATTCTGAATCTAATTTGGATTCTTGTCCTCCACTATCATCTCTTTCTCATAATCCCTTGCCCCATGGTTTTCTTGCTCAACTTATTCCAAATCTGAAAAGTGATCAGGTGTAGGGTAGTCACATTTTGTAGGTAGAGGAGTAGGAAGGTGACTATTCTTTCAATCTCTCTTTTCTTTTTCAAAAAATTTTCAATGTGAAGATGGTGTTTCCTCATTCTTGGCTGATATTGAATCTGGTAATCTTGATAGGCAATCAAGTGCGATCAATTTTCTAATGAATCCCAAGTCTTGGGAAAGAATCATTATGATGATGATGAATGCCCAAGTTCACTAATTGATCTTGTATTTTGTCAAGACGATTCTGTTTCGAAAGATTAATATCTTAAATCTATTTCAGTCAAAGAGGATTCACTTATGAACACGTCTTCCCCTTCAACTCCCTATCATTTGTATTCTACTATTTGCAATGCATCAAATTGCGATGGAGACTCTCAATTCTCTTCAAGTTTGTTATCCCATGCGTTGAATCTTGAAATGGCACAAGATAGTGAGAATATCCATGATGAAGAAGAAAGCAATGAAATTATAGAGAATTCGTTCCATCCCTTATCATCTCCTATTTTGTATGAGGGAAACTCTTCGAATCAGTGTGATCATGAGATTTTTTTTTATTTATACATCCTCAGACTTGTGATCAGAGGAATATTATGACTTGGGTAATATGTTTGTTGAAGTTGAAAAATTTGGTTGAGCTAGTGATGTAAATAGCTGCCATCCAGATAATGGTGATCTCATTAACTTAATCTATAACATTTGTCCACATGCAATTTTTGATCTAACTCAGTTTATAAAATATTCTTATCTATCTTTTCAAAGTTCAAAAACTTGTCAGGAAGTTCAGGCACTTCAACTCTCATTGATGTTTATGTTAGGTTCTCTTGGTCTTGGTAAAATTCATGAACCATGTCAGATCTGGAGTTTCTCGCAGAATTCTTTCATTTGTATTATTTCACTCGATGTAAACTCATTCTTGATGGATATTTGGATTTCTCATTATGATTTTCTTATTTCTCAAGATCAATTTTTTTATCATACTATTGTGTTGAATTCATCCCCATGCAAATATCTTGTATCGAATCTGGGATTTGAGTGTATACCATTTGTGAATATGTAGAATTGTGAAGCTAATCGATTGAAGATGATCTTTGGCTAAAGAAATCATATATGTTAAGTGCTACGATGGATATTTAACTCCTAGTCTCTCTTTTGGATTCCTTTATAACACCATAAATCCTATTGAATGTTAGCAAGTGCTTGAGTTACTTGTTGAATCAAGTTCCTATTTTTTATCCATTACATCCTAACTAGTTTCATATATTTTTTATACTAGCATTCCTCTTTAATTCCCTCGATGATTACAATGCTTGTATAATTTTAATTAGTTTTGAGAAGATGATTGTCACATTTGAAATGCGAGGAAGTTGGTTCTATTGTTTAGAGCATTAGTGGAACTGTTCAAATTGATTTATCATTGTTAATGGAAAAATAGGAATCTGATGCTTTAATAAACCCATCTAATCATGCTTATGTCTCTGATTAATGTCATTCAACTTATAATTTTCCCATCAGCACATCTAATGACAGTTGTTTTACATCCTTTGATATTTAAAATTTATTATCTCAATATCTAGATACTAGAAAAGCAGTGGAGGCACTTCAACCTTCGTTAACGGTTATGTCAGGTCCTCACTGTCTTGAAGTGACTACTGAATCTGATCAGATCCATTTTCCCTCACAATATTCTCATCCTAACCCTATGCTTCTATTTGAAAATTCATCTTTTCAAGGATTATGGGGTTATCAAGAGGATTGTTTCGAATCTCATGATCTAATCTATGATTATCTGGAAGCATCTTACTTAGCAAGCCCTTTTGCAAACAACATGATTCGGTCTTTTCTCATGCTTTCTAAGAAGGATGGCATAGATGAAGGTGCATTCAAAAGAATATTTTGAGGTTTGTCTGTTTATAATTTTCACCAAAAAGGTAAGATTGCAAGTTGGGTAGAAGTAGTGGCTATGAAAGATCTTTCTACTAACAAGAAATACCTTCTATTTGTTGTGAAAATTATTCAATATCTTATATTTTCTATTCACATTGCTTTGTATCATATTTAATCAATCATATCTTTGTGTATGCAGGTCAAGAGAAGCATTGGAAATTTCATTATAGATGACCCCGACCTTCTAACTGGTTAGGCTAGGAGTAGGTCTAGCTACATCTTAGTTTCCCTTGCACATGCATCTTGCACTTGTTCTCCTTAGTCTTTCTTGTGTTTTCTTACTTTTGTCTTGAATCATGTTTTGGCTTAGCCTCCCTTTGTTTGTTCTTTGGTCTGATTTATTATTGTGTAGTGTCTTTTCTTTTCTATTATGTTAATGATACTTTGCATGAAGGGTGTCCCATTTGGGTTCGAAATACAATGTGGAAAAACAGAAAAGAGATTTGTGACAATGAAACATTTGGATAACCTTTAGTTTTTCTTCTCCATATCAGCTATACCTTTTGGTCGATGATGTTCTGATCGAAAATATGATCCTTGCATAAGGAAGGCTTTATGTCGATCCATGATATCCGTGTCTATTCTAGAAACCTCACTCTTTTTCTCAGTTCTTCATGTTTCAATGTTTTCCATGTTGATCCAATCAAGTAGAGAAGGACAAGGGGAAAATATAAATGAGCAAACCAATATTAGAGGTATTACATAAGCTTCTCTGAAGGGACAACCTCTTATTCTCTCAATAAGTTAGGATCCCTCTTCTTCCCATGAAAAGAATAAGTGTCGATGCATAGTACTATATAAAATAAATAAATAAAGGGTGAAAGAAGAGAAAGGCTTGTTGAATAGGGAGGTGAAGAAAGCAACTCCACCGGGGTACTATCCAGGCTCGATGGATGCAGAGCGATGTTTATGTTCCTGAAGTGACTTCATCGGGGTACTCTCTAGGCCTACTGGCAATGGAGCAAAACTAGAGATGAAAAACCATATTCTGAAAATCTAAAGCTCATAGACTACATTAACCCTATCTTGTCTTGAAACATTGTGATACCATTGGTTATACATTTTTTTCTCAACCAAGAAGGAATTAAGGAGACTATGTTTACATACAGAGTAAATGGGGAAGCTAGAGTAATATAAACAATGAAGCAATACTCCCTAAATAACTAGACCCTGCAAAAATAATTTACCAAGGCAGATAAGATGGAGTTATACTAGTGTGTCGCCAAGTGTTGTCATTGAAACAAGCACCCTCCAAAATTTTTCATATACTTGAATTTTAGAACCTAATGTGGATCTTGTGATTGGTTGTTCCATATTCACTTTCTGGTTGGTTGATACTCTGTTAATTCTTTGAGATCCCTTCTTGGATTGTAAGTGTCGAAGTCACCTACTCACACATTCTTAGTCTGTAATGAATTCATGAGAAAATTCATTCATGCAAGCTTTAATATGCCTAGAAAACATGAGGAAAATGCTTGTGCAATGTTCAATTCATGTCGACAATCAATGTGTAATGTCATTAACAATATCTCACTTCTGGTCACATTTGTACTTCTATTTCAGTGCGTTTTTCAAACTATCGCTTTTGCACACCTTTTCTTTCACAAGTGTCATTTTCATGTTTTAAACTATCGCTTTTTCTTCATTTTACTTTAATTAGTGTCATTTTCATGTTATCTTCTCTCTTGCATGTTTTTCTTTCATTATCATTCACATATTGCAAGTGTCGTTTGCACTTCTCTTTTCATATAGAAAATGTCGTATTTTGGCATGGGAAGTGTTGATTATCGTGTAAAGCGATGTTTGGGTTTGTTTCAAGGGGTAATATTTGCGTTAAATAGTTTTTCTTATCATGTAAACATGTATCGCACTCATTCCCAAAGTTTTAAGTACTTTTGCACAAGTGTCGTCACTATCGTCGCAAAGTGTATCTTTAGTGTCGCAATTGGAGTGAGTTATCACAATGTTGTTGAAATGAGGAAAGCATGATGTTCATGTGTGTAAGTGTTCCACGTTATGTCGTGAAGTGAACTAAGCGTGTGATCATGTTAAAGTCTTGATTTTGTTCAACTTCATCTCATTGATCCAACATTTAGTCAAAACAAGGAAAACTCCCTGACCGGGCTGCTCAGGTTCATTAAGACCTCCTGTACCACGCATTGCAAAGTCTTAATCCTCAAGCATCAAACTTGTCTCTTGGAACTATGAAATTTGTAGTCTCTACCTCCCAAACTTCTGATTGCACAATATTAATGCTCAAACCTAGCTCTTGAGCTCTAGAATTTCACAATATTCATGTCCATCCTAGCTTGAACTACACATTGCACGGTCTCAATACTTAAGCCTCAACCTTGAACTCGTGAACTGTGCAAATATGCAAACACCTAACCTCCTTTCCTTGCACAATTGTGTGATGTGTAACCTCAAGCCTCAAGCCCCTTCCTTAAGCTCTTAAATCCCTCAATTGTGCAATCCTTTGAACCTAGGCATCATGAACTCTGCATTGTGCAATCTTAAGCCTCAGTCCTGGACCTTGGCCTATGGAACTATGAAATCCTTGGGTCAAGCACTCAATGAGACACATGGCTCCAACCCTAACAAGTGATTTCATAAATAATGTTAGATTATGAGTTTTTAGGTTAATGTTGGCTTTCCAAGAGTGGTTTTTAGTTGCAGGTACTTTATCTTATCATGATAGGATGATGATGCAGGAAAAGGAGAACTAGACCATGCTAGAAAATGCATATGGATCTGAAGAGACAAAACGATCATAAGGAGAGAAGATGAAGGAGCACAAGCTTACAATAGAATATAAAATATTAAGATCACATTGAATACTCCTTATCTTCAAGCCATGAGGAGGAGGAAGAAGAAGAGCATGTTACATCTCTCAAGAAGATAGAAATAAAACAATAGCAAAGAGTGGCTTGACATGGCCACATCATCTGTAAGTCCATGTCATCAATTTCATGTCACATCATGTCACAAGTAATCACGTGCCACATCATTTTGTGGAATATGTAAATTCTATATTATGAAATGTAATGTAAAGTGGAAGTCCAAGAGTCATCCATGTAATTTAAAAGTCACAAAGGAAGTTGAAATGTCTTTGAGAAGTCAAATAGTCATGAGGGTATTCCAAGAGTCATAAGGGAGGTGAAGGATCACCCCATTTGTTATATATGCACCTTCATTGCTCATGAAAATGAATTTTCACCTTATCTCCTCCTAATAGGAATTGGAGAGGAAAAATATATGTTTTGGAGGAGCGAGTGACTGCTCTAATGCTCCACTACTGGGGCTAGTGGTGTTCACTATCTTAATGTATCTTGGGACTTTTACTTAATTCAGAAGCTTGTTGAGCCAACATGCTTTCATGCATATGTCATGAATATTGTAAGACTATCTTTGAATGTTTGCGATGTATTTTTTTCATCTGTACTAAGGAAATTGAACTATTTCAGTGGATTTGGTACTTACCTTGTTGAATGTGTGTTCTGATTTATTTAATAATCATTGCTTCCTTGTGAACTATTTCACTGGTTGATCAACGATTCATTTATATGTATATGTTTGTGTGCCTTTTCTAGTTTAGTACTATTACTTGACTTTAAAGGGCCTACTTTTCTCTCCCTTTTGGGTGGAAGGACCTTGATACTTTCTACAGCTAAACATTTCACAAGGCATACTCACAAGCTAATCTAAAGATACTTGTGTATTACTCTCTTGTGTTGAACTTTGTAACCAAGTCAAATATACAAGAATACATGGTAGCTGCACCGATACTTTTTGTGCTTTTCCACATAGGGTACATAACCAAGCTTCTCGAGAAATTTCACTCACTAACCTACATAAACAATTATTTTCTTATAAACCATATTTGTAGAAAAGAACCATAACTAGACTAAGTGAATGGAAAAGAAAGGCATAAATAAATGTACATAATGGGCTTGAGTACTTGGGTTGGACCCTAACCCATGGAAACTAAAATCCCTTGAAACAAACTTAGACTGGAAACAAAATGATGATTTTCATTAATATCAAAATCGTTTAAACATATAACATGTCAACAAAAATGACAAGAACAATTCTCCTTCTCTAATAGTTACTAACTTGCCTCTAGAGTTTAAATCCCCGTTGATTTGTTAGGCTATCTTATTTACACGAAGGTGAGTGAGTAGTATCATCCTTGAAGGGAGGGTTTCTTTCCTCCAAAAACCCTACAAAAGTGTATTTTATCTCCTTCTATACTAATAGCCACTAAGGGGTAGTAACTACTCATGATCCAACCAATTTGTTGATGGGTTGATGCAAAGAACAAACCTCCTAAATATTCGCTTGCTAGTCTCCAACGTGTTATGCACAATAAATCCTATTTTTCCTACAAATTCAATGCATTAGGTTCAGATGGGCCTTTAATTGTACCTATTTGGGAGGCCCATCAAAGGGTATGCATCTTGTTCTGAGGTTGAAGAAACTGGCCTAAGTAAAGCATGAAGCATTGGAAAAGTATCTAGAAATGTAAATCCACTCATCACAGTGGTCTGTCTGAAAGGTGATGATGGGTTGCAAGATGGAGACAAGGTTGATGCAAAGGCAAGAAGTCATGCACAACTACATGGTTGGCAAGAGGAATGAAGGAAAGCATCATTATAACAACATCTAGCAAGACATTGAAGATCATAAGCATAGGCGACCATAAAGAAACAAGTAAAAATATGTGGAAACCCTATAGGGAAAGATGGCCATAAATAATAAACAAAGAGAGGCATGAGGCTTAATTTCAAGGTCATGGTGGGTACTTAAGTGTATCCATAAACCTATAAATTATGATAGCATGGGGACCAAAAGTGGAAATCAGGTATTATTCTAGGGTGCCCATGGAGGGTAGGCTCTACCACACAAGTTGCGATGTGCAAAAGGACATTGTTAATGTCACAACGTAGTGGGGTGGGCCATAAGGTAAAGTGAACAGTGACAAAAAAGGCCAATAATTCAATGGTAAGAACAATGAATCCTTTTGCTATGTTCTAGTGTCAACTTTATACCTCAATATTACAAGGAATATTTTTTCATTTTTTGTTTTTTGATGGTACAGTGCGCTAATCATTAACATGTTTCATGACATAGATTTTGCACTACATATATCTGAGGGAAAGTCCCCTTATGACCGTCGAGGAGTAGATGGATTAGTGGAACCACTAGTGACTCAGGAGGAGAGTGATGAGGAGGACATCGATCATGGTGAGCTGAGGCAAGTGCAATAACACTTGGAAGGGCTTAGGATGGGTGTACCGCTCACCCGAATTAAGGATGTTCCATGACATATGCAAGACCACATCATTGTTGTGTCTAGCAGAACGGGCTAGCTTCTCTACCAACTAGCCAGAATGGTTGTGTGTTATCCAACACATTGTGACTCTCATGATGAGTAGTGTTAAGTTTCCTCTATGTGTGGCTCTCTTCAAGGACTTTTTGTGTGTATGGACATTAATGTATGTGTAACAGACTTACCAGCCTATGCATACAAGCCCAATTTTGGCACTATATCATTTTTTATGTTATGACGATGTATGCAAACCAATCTCTCTCTCTCTCTATCTATCTATCTATCTATCTATCTATCTATATAGATATGAGTTTCTCTCTCTCTCTCTCTCTCTCTCTCTCATATATATCTATATATCTCTATATATATTATATAATATATATATATATATATATATAATATATAATATATATATATATATATATATATATATATATATATGAGTTTCAGTATTTGACTTATGGATGTGTTAATGAGATACAATGAATTCCATTTTTTTATGTACATGCATGTTTTAGTTATCATTATTATAAATGTGATAGATGTCATTCCAACACATAGTTAGCCAAAAAATAAGCTAATGCATTAGAACTCCTAGGGCCATGTTGATAAAGGATGTAATCAAATGAACATTCAGTAAGACATACCCTTATATAGTGATGAAATAAGATAGGATGTTGAACATGACAGACATGATTTAGTTGTGATACCATGAGTTGAGAGTCCAAATTGACCATCAACTAATGGATGCCTAGAGCTATTGCCTCATTTAAGAGTTCAATGGCATTGTTTTATCATGCAACATTGTTAGTAAAAAACATACTTCATACATATGTGCAAGGGACTATGCCCAAAAACTTAGACACAATATGGCCCAAGAGAGAGCCCATCAAGGGGATATATGATGATGCACCCATCATGATCAATATACTTCAGACAATAATAAAGTATAAAGTCGATACATATGCGAAAAAACACCTTTGTCTTTGATGATGGTATTGGTGTTAGGTGCCTAGGTAGGATATAAATGGTGCGAAGTATGATGAATAAAATGTGCAGAGAGCTGGGGATAAATTCCAAGCATCATTTTGTATGAAAGAGGTAGAATGTCATAAATGAAGGGGGAAAGAGAAATATAAATAGTGATCACATGCAGAGGGTGATTTTCTCCAAGCATAAAGCTATCCATGACCCTAGGTTTCTTAGCAATGTCAATGGGAAGATTAGAAGAAGAGTTTGAAAATATCCCATCAAAGAACGCATCATGGGTGGTTTTAGGATTTGCGCCAATTGGAATTATGTGAACAAATGAGGGTGTGCAATTCACCACTCCATAATTCGAAATAAGGGAGGAACAATAAGATATGAGACATATACTCCTACGATAGATCAGATATCGTGATCTTTTCCATGATTTCGACATTGAATGGCATCATAATATCAAGGCATAGTAATGAGAATGAGTGAAAATACAGTAATATGAGTAAACATCAAGGTTAACAACATGGGAAGTACACTATGGGGAGGAAGAAAGCATTAAATCACCAAACATGCCAATGTACGTAAGGGACTAAACGATAATGGTCATAACATAAAACCAACTTTAACCAACTAGGAGGTTATAATCAAGTGGTGTATCAATGACCTTGACCTCAAAAAAGATCATTTCCCCCCTAGCTTGATAGGTAAAGTGGAAAATATCCCATGAGGCTGCAAGGTATGCCCATAAAAATCCTTCAATTTTGATCTTGGGGTAGACATATTTGGGGAAACAAGATCCTTACAACACTTTTATGAAATAATGCAAGTCAATGCCCCCTCATCCAAAATTGTCCTATGAACATGTTGTCCAAAAAATTAGACCATTATTTGAAATGAAAAATGGGGTGGAATATATGGTTTCCATAAATAAATATTAAAGTTATTGATATTAGAATCCAATGGATCCACCCCACTAATAGTGGATAAAATTTCCTTGTGTTGCATTAGGTAACTTTACAAAACTTATAGTGAGGATATAGTAGCCAGATTTTGGGTCAAATCCTCGAATACTATAGTTGTGAATGTAATTCACATTATGATTATGTGTAGTATTTAAAAGTTCACCCTTATGCAGGCACATCACAATGGTCAACGATGAATTATCAAAATTAAGAACGGCATCAGGTGTACATTGGGTCACATGCTCTGAGGTAGAATTTCCACTCTCATAATTATGCACTTTAGTCATGACATTAATGTCTTGATTCACCATGAATATATATTGCATAGAAGACAAGGCACTAGAAAAAGTATTTTCCCCATTGCCCCCTTGTTGAGGTGGTGGAGGGTTGGCAACCATGTGTTGTTGTTGGGTTAGAAAAGGATTCATCAACATAGCAGGTTGATAAGCAATAGGTTGTTGCAAGAAGTATCAATGAATATCATCCATCTAGGGGTACTCGAGAATAATATGGTCTTTGTCACAAATCTTGCAAGGAAAATGGTTCTTATTTTTATTCTATTTGGTGCCACTCCTAATATTCTCTTAGGTTTGTGATGTTCCTTGTTCCTCATTCAAAGGTTTAGATTTGTTCTTTTTCTTCTTACCTCCTAGTTTTTTAGGGTTCTTGGTCGATTTGGACTTAATAGAGTTGACCTCGTAGGTGGGAATCTGAGCATTTGGATTTTTAGTAGCAGTCTTTCTAGCTGGGGTGCTGGAAAAAATAATCATTTAACCCATATGAGAGGCTATATAACTTATGTTTCTAGAATATAGGGACCCCGTGACTCCATCAACATGGGTTCCAGGTTTTTGATTCACTGGATTAATCGATGATAGAGGAGAATTAGGAATAATCTCATATAAGGTAACCACTCAAGATTAGATTAAGTCAAATTTATTGGAATGTATGATTTCTTGGCTCCTCCCTTTGTTTTATATTAAACAATCCTAGGCAAAAAGGACTTAGTGAACCATTCACTTAACAAATAATCGGGAAACTTAGTTTGAAAGAGACTTTGTTTTCTTCTGCACTCATGAATATGATTAGAAATGCGGGTGAAGGTATCTTGAAAGAAGTTAGTGAGAATATTGGTCGGAGTCTCATACCTAATAAGAAATTGGTAATGGTTGAAAAAGGCTTGTGCTAAAGACATGAAATTGTCATAAGCGGTGCACTCTAAGTCAATATATCACTTTTCAACACCACTGGTAAGATTCCATTAGAAAAGATGCAACTTTATGTTATCATACATGAATAAGTTGTAAGATCACCATAAGTGGTAAGTGGTAATGTGGTATACAAGGTCTTCTCGAGGCTTTCCATCGAACATAGGAAAGTATGTTGGAATTTTATGATAGACAGGTGGCCATACAGGAATATGCTTAATGGGATCATTCATTAACATAGACGTATTAGAAAAAGAAAGTGTTGCCAATAAGTGTGAGTTGAATGATGCTTGGGGGGGGATTACGTTGCCTTGTGACCCAAGTGGAGGAGGTGCTTGTGGAAGTGGTTTGGCTAGAGGTGTTATAACCAACACTTATGTAAACTTATTGTTGGTTAATTCCCCATGGTGGATGCCCTTAGTGGTGAAAGGATTCCCAAAAGGTTGTTGAACTCCTAGGCAAAAGGGTCTTCCAAAGAGATTACCAAAAGGATTATAACCCCATGGATTAAACATGTTATGAGAGAAAGTGTTCTCTCCCCAAAAGGAATTCCATGGGAATGTGGACCCTTGAAATGCAAATCTCCCTAATGATTGACTTCCAAAAGGATTAGAGAACCCTCTAGAAATAAATGTACCCTTAGTTGTTTTAGAGGATGACATGGATAATGTAAAAGGATTCCAACCTTACAAAAATCCATTATGGGGTATAGTCACACTCCCTATTGAGATACAAATACCCATTGTGGGGCTCAAGAAACCATATGTGAATGAGAAGTTTGACCCTCTTACATTCGACATAGGTATGTTAGATGTGGATGAGCTGGAGACTTTTCTAAATATGAACGAAGATGATGTGGTCATTGATGTGGTCATTGATGTGGAGGTACCCATAATGGATGTATTATAAAGCATAAAATAGTATCCTTAAATATTCTTCCAAAGTGAGGAGAATGGTTTCTAAATGAATGTGGTGGGAACAAGACCTGTGGTCATAGAGATAGATGTGGATTTGACATGTGGAATACGGTCGATCACTATGGGTGTGGACATAGTGGGTCCCATCATGGAGGTAAATGTGATATCCATAAAGAAATAAGGTAAAGGACTATGTAAAGATATATACAAGTCAACACCCCTACACAGAGAGATGGATGTAGAGGTATGGTGATGAGGTGGAAGACTATGGTCAACCACTTGGTGAATAGAAGGTTTAGCCCCTTAAGTGGCACCCAAAGTGACCCAAGACAAAGGTGTATCTATGGTGGGGTTAAGTCTACACTTATGGTTAAGCATACCCTCCTTATATGGAGCAAGGCCCTCAAGTATTAAATATCTATGCAAATGAAACTCTACCATGGTGGCAGACAAAGGTGACGCAATAATGAATAAATAAATAAAAAATCCTAAGGCCAATAGACACGATTGAACAACATGCACTAGAAAATCCTAAGGCAACAATCAAGAAAACCATATTTAAAGGGATCCTCTAGCAATTGGATGCTAGTTAACAAATGCCCAATTCAACTTTGAGGAAATGGTTAGGATAGTTGAAAATTTTCTTTCTTAACAACTCTTACACCTTGAATCATATTATTACTCATGGAGCACCCCCTAAGAGTGTTAGAAACCAGGACAATATTGAGAGTGGGGGTGAATCAATATTGTAGGAATTTTAAAACTTTATTTTACTTGCACAAGATATTGAGGCACCGGTAAATACTTCAACAATTAACTCAGATGAGCATGCTAAGAATCAACGTAAGACACATACAATATCACACATAGATTCTTTAAAAAATTTCTTCAATATATTCACAAGGAAAGCTACTACTTATTGTTAGAAATTTTTGTGGCTACAACCAACAGGATGAACTACTCCCTAATTTATCAGCTACAACAAAAAGGAGCTACAATCGCTAAGTTTATCAGATACCACTGAAAGGATATTCAACCCCTAATTATTTACCAACAACTACTGGAAGGAGCTACATCCTCTTATCTGTAAGCTACTACTTGCATGAGCTAAATGATTCATCTTTCATACAATTTTCATACTCAAATCATGAATCCATTCCCTTTTACAAAACAAATCAATTTATCACTAAAAACACTCACTAAAACCACCATTAAAAACACCTTCAATAATCTCTTATCACTGAAGAATTCACCATACACACCAATAGAAATCCATCACACACTAACAAACAACACAATTTCACGGTTGCACTCTCCACCTTACAAATTCGAATCTCCTTATAAAAGAATTTGGACTTATCTTTTTGGTTCTTTGAACTTTAGTTATCTTGCATTTTTATGCTTGCAAGAATCTTTTATTTTTTCCTTTATCTTGTTCAGAATATATCTTCTGAAATTTCTCTCCAATTCATCTAACTCTCCTTACTTGTTACTGCAAGAAAAACTAAGTTTAACTGCTCAATTTTACTATTCAGGAATTTTTACAGGATTTACTTGTGCTCCTTCTAATTCTGGTGCTTCTCCAAATTAGCCCATCTACCATATTTTACTTAAAACATATCCATGTATCCATCAAAGTTTCCAACTCATTCATGCTTGTTTATTTGTTGTTTTTCGTGCTCCACTAAATGACAAAATCAAGTGATCGACTCATCCAACCACAAGCCCGAGGATTTAAACAGAGCCCTAAGAATCTAAATCAAGACTAAGATCTGTTTGGGCCCGGGCACTTTTTATATAAAAAACACTCATAAAACACCTCTGCTTGACCCTTTGCACTTTAGGCACTGAGGTCTTATTTTGTTTTATAATGTCTTTGTGCCCTCAATCTTTACCCTACAACAAAACTTGGCATTGGTCCTTTTCTTTTAGCCCCCACTTTATTTTTGTGTGCCCTTGAAAATGCTTCTAGGGAAATGAACATAGGGTGACATGTCACGACCACTTTATTATTGTTTCTTGCCTATTTATCATATTGCCACTATTTCCCGATGCTGAATCATCCTGAAGTTTCCTCTTCTCCACCATAGAATTTCCTTCCGAGATCTATGGACGGGGATGAGGTGTCCTGATGGGAACCACCGCCCCATAGTGAACCAATCAATGAATAACTAGGGTGATCTACCTCTGACAACTACCATGTGTGCCCAACGGTTAGTCATCCTGGAGATCTACCTATTGTGCTCAATTTAAAACCTTATCGGATCTAGAGACTGGCTTGATGTCATGGTTATGCCATTGATGCCACATGGTGCCATTTAAGTGGTGACACCTGCCGCTCAGATTTGGCCCCATCTACCACCTAAAAATGTTAAAATGCATGCCACATGTACTTGTGTCTGCCATCATGTTGACATCATCATCCACCTATTTTTGTCAAGTTGTCCATATGGGCTAATCAAATGTCTCCACACGTTTGTTAGAGAGGAGAGAGACAATGGGTCTACGAGCCTTTATTTTCTTTTAGTAATTTCATTAATAAAACTTATAAGGGTCATGCCTCTTACACTGTTGCAACTACCATGAATGCTCGACTGCCTCTCTATTGGTCTCTACTATTGCTCTGCTTCACCATGCTAGCCCAACATTTAATCATCCTGGGCCTCAACCTTCTACATTGTGCCTTGCGCTTCCGAGGAAGGTCTCCTAGGTTGAGTTGTTCCATGGGGACCTCCCTCTTTAAACTTGCACCAGTCAAATTCCTTCTCTTTTATGCCTTTTCTGCCTAGGATTACATCATCATAGGCTTGTATCATCCTGGGTGCTCCCTTCTACACTCTCCTTTGAACCTTCTAGGGAAGACTCCATTGGGACAAGTTGTGTACAGGCTCCACCAACACCCAATAAAAAATTCTTATGCTACATTGCTATCATGTCACATTCGCCTGACTCTTTACATTTGCTACTCCACTAAATCTCCACTATATTGTGTCTGACTACTAATTTGCACCAACTTTGGCCCTTCTACCAATTTTAACTTTGCACCTTTGAATTTTGGGGGTACCTGGCTTTTAATGCGAATAAGGATCTAGGAGGCCATTTTGGAACCCCTATATACCAATGGAAACCTCTTCCCTAACTCTATCCAACTCATTGGTTGCCAACTACATTTGAGGTGATCTAATATAAAATAAATGACTCCAAGGTCTCTACACCTTGACCATATTTTACTTTTCCGTACTTGAGTTGATTTTCATACATCTTGCTATCACTTTTTCTTTTGCCTTCATCCTCATCGCCTTTTCCATCAATGAAAACATATCTCTAAATTTTTCCCATCATCTTCTTTGCCTTTCTCATCAATGAAAAAACATTTATAACATTCCTCCATTTTGGCATTGATGGCAACATCATGATCAAACAAAAATAACAACATAAATAAACAAAAGAAAAGTGTGCTTCTTATCTCTCCTTATTCCTCCTTAGGACTTTGCTCCCCCTATGTTTCACTTATCTTCTTTGTGTGATGTTGTTGTACAACTACTCTGGTATACTTCTAGTGGTGTTCTTCTCCTTTTATGATGTGTTACATGTCCCCTTTTGAGGTACTTCTCCTCCTCTTTTTTTTGTTTTTGTTTGAGATACATCTCTCCATATGAAATTAATGGCAAAGAAACTAACATGCTCCCCCTGTCAATAATCTCACCATGTCATGTCGATCCTATGGACTTGGCAGTTGCATCTTAATATTTTGAATGTTTGGTGGCTTCCTTTCTTCCTCTTTAAGGAAGAGCTAGTGGAGGGAGGCAAAAGGAACTAATCCAAATATTGCCCTTAAATATTCAAATTGATCTCTTGGGAGAGGTTTGATTAATATATAAACTACCTGCTCATTTGTAGGTACATACTCCAACTTGACAATTTGATTTGAAACTTGCTTTCTCAAGAAATGGTACTTGATTGGAATATACTTTGTCTTTGAGTGAAAATTAGGATTCTTTGACATGTTAATAGAACGTGTATTGTCACAGACAATAGGAATAGGAGGATCATAGAACACTTGTACATATTGCAAATTATGCTTCATCCATAAGAGATGAGTGTAACAAGAACTTGTTGTTATATATTCTGCTTCAGTTGTAGATAGACAGATTAAAGATTGCTTCTTCCTCAGCCATGAAATTATACATTCTCCCATAAAGAAAGCACCACCACTAGTGCTCTTTTGATCATATACATCACCTTCCCAATCAGCATCAGTATAAATAGTTAGCAAAAAATATTTACCTATTAGGTACTAAAGTCCGTAGTCCTTTGTGGCTCTCAAATATTTCAGAATCCTCTCGGCTATTAGAAGATGGATTTGTCTGGGGACTTCTTGAAATCTTCCAACAATACTAATCACTTGCATAATGTCTGGTCTTAAGGTTTTCAAATAGAGGACACTACCAATAATATACGTGTATAATGTCTAGTCCACTTCTAGTGATTCATCAGTCTTGCTAATCTTGCAACTGGATACCATTGGTGCACTCACCAAAGAACACTCCTTCATGCCAAATTTCTTCAATACTTCCTTGAGATACTTGCTTTGTGAAATACAAATTCCTTTGGAAGTTTGTTCAATCTGCAAACCAAGGAAATAAGAAAGTTCTCCAAGCATAGAAATCTCAAACTCAACCTTCATATTATCTGCAAACTGGCATGTTAGTTGATTTCAATCATTGTTAAAAATAATATCATCAACATAGACAACCACCACTAACAAATTTCCATAATTAGTTTTAACATATAAATTGCTATCAGTTGTGTCTCTTTTGAAACCACACTTGAGAAACTGTCCAATTTGGAATATCAAGCCCTTGGGGCTTGCTTGAGACCATACAAGGCCTTCTTTAGATTGCAAACATAATAAAGCTAATATAATAATTGAAAACCTTAGAAAGGAATATTTGACATCCATCTAATATATCTTGAATTTATTGAAACAAGAAAATGTCAAAAACATTCTAATGTAATCCAATCGAGAAAAAGGAGAAAAAATTTCATCAAAGTCCAGGCCTTCGATTTGTGCATAGCCTTTGCACACTAATCTTGCCTTGTTTCTGACCACTTCACAATTCTCATTTAAATTATTCCTAAAGACCCACTTTGTGCAAATTAAATTCTTGTTTGTTGATCTAGGAACAAGCTACCATGTCTTATTTTTCTCGATCTGGTCTAGCTCTTCATGCATATCTTTTAACTAATTATCATCCTAGTTAGCCTGTGTAACATTCTTTGGTTCCTGCATCGATAACAAAGCTACATGTGTTTGAGTATGGGGATTTTTCAACTTCCTTCTTATATGTACACCTGTGTTTAAATAACCAACAATTTGATTAGTTGGGTGATGTTTTTACACATACCTTGAAGAATCTTTGGCTTGAGGATTGAGGGGTTCTTCATTGTCTTCATCTGAAAGTGGCTCATTGACCTTCTCATCATTGTTGACTATATCATTTAAGCTGGTATTTTCTATATAATTAACATAAGAGTCAATATACTCATCCACTTTGAAATCAATGCAATCAACAATCCTCTTTGTATTTTTGTTGTCGAACCTACATCCATTGCAATTCTGAGAGTATCCAAGAAAAATACCTATATCATCCCTTACATCAAACTTACCAATATTTTCATCATTCTTATTTATGTAACACTTTCTTCCAAACACTTTTAATTTCTTGAATCTTGTAGGTTTTCCATACAAAATCTCATAGGGAGTCTTATCATTATTTGGTATGGAGTGAAATTTGTTGAAAATTACTAGTACTGCGTGAATAACGTCAACCCAAAACCTTTATTGAATATTCCTTTCTACCAACATGGCTATGGGTAAATTTTGCACAGATCTATTGGCTCTCTCTGCTACACCATTCTGATGTGGAGTATCTTCTATAGTTAACTACCTTTTGATGCCATGTTTCTTGCAAAAGTCATCAAAATATTTTGAAGTAAACTCACCTCCATTATCTGAACTTATGCTCCTAATTTTACAATCTTTCTTATTCTCAACCATGTATTTAAAGTCTTTAAACTTTTCGAAGGCTTCTGAGTTTTCTCTTAAAAATGAAACACACATCATCCTACTAAAATCATCAATAATAAGCATGAAATACAATTTACATGTGGGTGATTACGTTGTTGATGGTCCACACAAGTCCATATGAACTATTTGAAACGGATTAGTTGATGAATGCTCCTTAGAATTGAAAGGTACTCGAACTTTCTTTCCCAACTGACAAGACTTGAAAATAGTATTCTCGGGCTTTGAAAGTTATGGCAGATCTTTGAAAACATTCTTCTTGCCCAATATAACTATGTGATAAAAATTTAGATGTTCAAGTCTCCTATTCCACAACCATCTCTCATCAACCTTTGACAAACAACACCTCTTTGTATTCTCTTTCAAGACATATACATTGGTATCTCTTCTCACAACTTTAGCTACTACTTCACCAGTGCCTTCAAACTTGATTTGACACTGCTTAGCCTTGAAAATCACATCATAGACTTGGTCACACATCTAAGAAAAACTGAGTAGATTATGCTTTATCCCATCAACATATAATACATTTTTCGCTTTACCTCTGCCATTAGACTGACCGATGATTCATTTTCCAAGAACCTTACTAGGTGCATTATTTCCAAAGGTCACATTACCTTTCTCAATTGGTTTCCATGTCAGAAACTCTGTCTCTTAACATGTGTCTAGAACAACCTTTATCAACATAACAATTACTGCCTCTATTATGAGCATACAAAACAATATTACATCACTCTAAATTCTCCTTTTCTTTCTAGAACTTGGGCTCCTGACGTGTTTTCTATATAAATTGATCAAGACTTTTATTCTTAAGTTCACAATCAACTATTCTATGACAAAATTTTTGACAGTTAAAGAATTGAATCAAATTATTCAAAGTATTAAATGAATTTTTGTACCTAGGTCTTCTAATCTCTTTTCTGATTGACTGATTTTACTCATAATTTCTTCTTCTTGATCTAAGTTTCCTAGATGATAAATTCACCCTGCAATTTGTTGCCTTGTGTCCATAATTTGTGCATGTAAAAAAATAACCTAGAAATATTCAATCATACCTCGGAGAAAATCAACTCCTGATGCTTTTCTAGGTTACTCTCTATGTATTTCGATTTTATCCTCCAACATTGTTTGTCTTTTGTTGAGAAAAATTTCTCCTTCTACTTCGTTATTGTTAGTTTGAATCTTGCTGAATATTAGGTGGTGCACTAACTTTGGATTTTTACTATTATGTTGAACCTTATTTTGATGCTACGTTTTCACCACTTTTGGTTTCTTTTACAAAGGTAATTGACTTCTTTCCCTTTAAATCTACTCCTGAGCTATACTCGACATCAAATCCAAGACCAGTTCGATTAGTGGAAACTCTATGCTTCAAGAAGCTCATTTAGATTTTTTGTCCCCTCTCCAAACTTCTAATTAAAACTCAACTAATTTTTTCCCTTCTCTAATTATTTCCTTAGCAAAACAAATTCTCTTTCAATCCTCTCACATGATTTATTCATCTCACTAAGTTGTTGATTTAAAGTCTCTTGAATCTTCTTTCCTTCTTCAATTTGTAGTAGTCGAGGTTCAACAACGTTATCTTTCTCTTTCACAAGAAAATCTTTCTGGGTTTTATTTTTTATTTCGTAGCCTTTCAATCTCTTCAAGAGCACTAACTATCTATCCTTCTAAATCAACTTCATCCTCTTCATCACTAGAATTAATAACATCTACTTCTAGATTGTCTATAACCATGAGCATGAATTCCTTTAGACCTTCATCATCTATGTCCTCATCTAAAGATTAGTTTCCTACTTTCATAGGAACATGATTCTTAGGTATAAAGGATTCTCTTCTTAGTCTTCTTTATTTCCTTTTTCACTTTCTTGAATTTATCCCTCAGATAATATTCTTTTTTCTTCTTCTAAGAACACTTGGAAGCATAGTGACCAGCTTTGCCACAATTAAAGAACTTAAAAGGGAACTTACCTTTATATTTTCTTGAGCTTCTCTTGATATTTCTCACAAAATTGGATTCTTCTTCATTTGATTCACAACATGAATCATCATGCTCTTCCTTGGGATTTTTATCTTCCTTCAAGGTTGGCTCCTTTGTTATAGGCTTACCATTTGAAAATCTCATCTCGTAAGTAGTGAGTGTACCAAGTAATTGATCCAAAGTGACAAAGTTCAAATTTTTCATCTCCTCAATGGCTAAAACTTTTGTATTAAATATTTTAGGGAAGGATCTCAACACCTTTTTAACTACTACTAGCTCTTCTAGTTTCTCATCAAGACCTCTTATAGTGTTCGCAACTTCATCAACTCTTAGGAAGTACTTTGCAATATATTTATCACATGCATCGTTAAAGACTCAAATTTAATTCTAAAACCTTGAAGTTTAGCTTGCTTTACCTTGTTGTCTCCTTCATAACATTTTCTCATCTTGTCCCAAATAGTTTTTATAGTTGACTAGTCCATAACCTTGACTAGGATTGATTCTGGTATGCCAGCAAGCATGTCATTCATGGCTTTAGCATTGTACGTGAACTCCATATTTTGATCTTTAGTAATCATTGTTGGAGGATTTTGATATTCTTCTCCCACAAAATCCCATACAATAGCTCCAAGTGATTAAATGTAGGTCTTCATCCTTACTTTCCAAAACACATAGTTTGTTCCATTGAACATAGGGTCCCTATCAATAAACCCTCCTTCCTGGTTTTCCATGGTCCTTGATCTTTCTTCCAACTATTAAAATGATCTGAAGCAACCTGGTTTACTCTAATACCAATTGTTAGAAACCAAGATAATACTGAGAGGGGGGGTGAATCAATATTGTAATAATTTTACAACTTCCTTTTACTTGCACAAGATATTGGGACACCAATCAATACTTCAACAATAAATTCAAATGAGCATGGTAAGAATTAAAATAATACACATAATATATCACACATATATTCTTTAAAACGTTTCTTCAATATCTTCACAAGGAAATCTACTACTCATTATTACAAAGTTCTCTAGCTACAACCAACATGAAGTAACTACTCCCTGATTTATCAACTACAACTAAAAGGAACTGCAACCCCTAAGTTTATAAGCTACCACTGAAAGAAGCTTCAACCCCTAAGTATTTACCAGCAACTACTAGAAGGAGCTACAACCCTTTAGCTACAAGTTACTACTTGCATGACCTCAATGATTCATATTTCATACAATTTTCATACTCAAATCACGAAACCATTCCCTTTTACAAAAAAAATGAATTTGTCACTTCAAACACTCACCAAAACCACCATTACAACCACCTTTAGCAATCCCTTATCATTGAAGAATTCACCATACACACCATCAACAATCCATCACAAGCTATCAACCAACACAATTGCATTATTGCGCTCTCCACCTTGCAAATTCAATTTTGCTTATAAAGGAATTTGAAATGATATTTTTGGTTCTTTGAACTTTGGTTATCATACTTTTTTATGCTTTCATGAATCCTTTATTTTTTCCTTTGTACTGCTCGAAATATGTCTTCTAAACATTCTCTTCTAGTCATATAACTCTCCTTACCTGTTACTGCAAGAAAAATTGAGCTTAACTACTCAATTTCACTATTCGGGAATTTTTACATGATTTGGTTGTGCTCCTAATTCTGTTGCTTCTGCAAATTAGCCAAATTGTCATTTTTTCCTTCAAACATATCCATGTCGCCATCAGAGTTACCAACTCATTCATGCATGTTTATTTGTTATTTTTAGCGCTCCACTAAAAGAAAAAATCAAGTTTTAGACTCATCCATCCACAAGCTCGAAGGCTTTAAACATATCCCAAAGCACCTAAAGTAAGACTAAAGATTTGTTCAAGCCCAAGAACATTTTGTATAAAAAAACACTCATAAAACACCTTTGCCCTACCCTTTTTGCTTTAGGTCACAAGGGCTTATTTTATTTTATAATATCTCCTCATGGTCTTTACGTCGCAACAAAACCCAATGCTAGTCCTTTTCTTTTAGCCCCTGACTTTATTTTTGTGCACCTTTGAAAATATCTCTAGGATGGGGCACCCGGGGTAATGTTGTTGGCATTATGATGCATGTGTTGTACATGATGGCAACCCTCTCATAGAAGATCATCTTGCTTATATACATTCAGAAGATATATCAGATGTGTTAGAGTGCGTGGGTTACCGGACAGCAAAAAAAAAAGGGATCAGATGATAGTTCACAAGTAAGCTTTGCCATCAAGTCCAAAGGGGGAGATTGTTGGCATTATGGCTAAAGTTTTGTCCTTGATGGCAACCCATACAGGTGATGGATCACTGTACAACAGGTCAATAGCAAACATTGATGAACAACTCTCAAATATTGAAGAAAATAAGGAGTACGCAGGCACAC
>APFE030415821.1:3143-18268 GCA_000404065.3 Pinus taeda
CCCCTTTCAGTACTTTGAAGCTTGCATGCCTCAATGGCAAGTTTCTCACTTTTGGCGACAGGTTTACATCAATGGCCTTCGACCAGAAGATTTTGCGTGGTGTTCAATGCCAAGTCCCCTTTTCACACCATGTGAATTGTACTGTAGTACCTTGAGGATCATTGAAATTATTGGTGACTCCTCTCGCGCCTGTTAACAGCTTATATCATTGGTTGGTAATAAGGTGATGTCTTTCCATGTTCAACTCCATAACATATTTCACATGGATCAACTTGTACTCTGAGTGAAGATAGAACGAGTTTTGAAGACCCCAAATCTAGTTTCATCCATCCGGGTTGTGATATATTGAGGAATATAAAGACATCAAATGTACATCATTGCAGAACAGATGATCATCCAAATCAAAGGATGATGACTCTGTCTGAATCATCAGTCTGCTACACAGACGGTTGTCTGTCCTATGTACATGAAAATGAATTTATAAAGCCGAGCATGGGAATGCCCGCCTTAGCTAGATCATGAAAAATATTATGAAGATGATGTATTGTATTGTATCTTATTATAGGCACCTCCCAGCTCAAAAATACTTCAGATCCTCATGGTAAAGCATTTCACCCAACATCAAAAGATTAACGACCTCATGCTTTAGGGCGCAACTGTCATAGAAATTTTTGGGCACTACACCCCAATCATAAATATCCATAAACTGAGGGCTCCTAAGTCCCTAAAAGTGTTGCTTCACTACCTAAAGGAACAAGGTCAGCTGATTACATCATCTCCTAGAAGTTCTCGACAGAAAACTGCGCAGAAATGGTCAAAACTGGACCATACTGAATGCCCAGTGCAGAGGGTGCGATGCATATCACCTTCCTAGTGTAAAGGGTGTGATGCATACTGGATGGCCCCTCTGTAGGGTGCGATGGGCAAGAATGGACAAATGGCAGGGACAATTTGCGAGGTGGAAGATCATAGAATCTTCTAGAAACTTCCCTTCTGACACTTGCCTCTCTGATTTCGACCAGGGATGAGTAAGAGATCATCAATCTCCAAGTGGAATCAAGAACTATAAAAGAGAGGACAATAATCAAAATCCGAGAAGCTGAATCACCCCGCTACAATCATTTATATATGGATCCCTCATCACAGAGATCCACATGCTGGAATCTTGTATCTTGTAGAGAAGTGTTGTTGGTTTTCTGGTGTAAATTCAGAGTGTTGGGTGATCTAAGCTTTAATTGAGGTGAAGAAGGGCTTTCTTGCTGGAGGATGATGTTGGGTCAGAACAATTGGTTTTAATCCTCTTGCTATTCTTGATATTAATAAAGCTATTCAAGTTTTTCTCCACATTCGTGTATGTTTGATTGTATATGCATTTGTGTGGTTAATACATATCTGATCCTGTATTATTTATGAATATAGATCTATGTTCTTCAATAGTATTATGCTGCTTTGATTCCACAGGTTCTCTCTGAAGCTGTGTAGACAAAGAAGGAGCGGCAAAGATCTATCGAGAAGAAGAGGAATCGAGCAAGGAACCAAGTGCAAGACAAAGTTTGGTGTCCCCTATTCCCCTCTTGTCTATTTTTCATAAAGGAAAATGAAAGTAGTTTTAACTTGTTTGTTTCTAAGATAGCTACTAGTCTTAGTGGGAATAACAGCTCTAAGTGGACACTATTCCTGGTAACAGTGACCTCCTCAAGGCCCATCATGACAGGTTAGAGGGATGTCAAAGACTTCCTCCTCCCTAACACACTTTCTCAAGATTTGATCTAGGTCATGTTTGAAGAGATTGCCCCCAATCCAAGTGAAGGATGCGTTCTTTTCTTTGGAGGAAAAGTATGAAGGGAACTGTGCTGATACCAAATAATTTTCTATATCAGCAAACCATGGAGAGAGAACTGAAATATCAAATAAGTGCTCGTCTAGTAACTGGTCATCAACAATTACTTCTTCGCATGCACAAAAATTTACTCTAGACAAAAAGTCTGTAACAACATTTTCCTTACTAGGCTTATCAACAATAGTTAGATCAAACTGCTGTAATAAAAGTAACCATCTTATAATCCAAGCATTCACATATTGTTTGTTCATTAAATATTTGATTCCAGCATGGTCAATATGCACAAATGTTTTATAGTCTGTAATATAATGCCTGAATTTGTTCAATGAATGCACAATGGTTAGGAGTTCCTTTTCGGTCACTCTATAATTTAGTTGAGCCTTTGACAGATTCTTACTAACAAAATAGATAACATAAGGCAATATTTCATCTATCTAACCTTAGAGGGATGCTTCTATGGCTTTGTGTGAGGCATCAACATGAATATGAAAGGGGAGGGTCCAATTTGGGCCTCGGAGAATTGGTACAGAGTTTAACCTGTCCTTTAGGATGTCTAAGGCCTCTTGACAGCCTTTTGACTAGATAAACTCAGACTCCTTGGCCAACAAACCAAATAAAGGAGAGGCCAACTTGCTGAAGTCTTTTATGAACCCTCAGTAGTATCCTGCTAACCCTAGGAAATTTCTGACATCTCTCTTCTTTTGAGGAGGTGGGACCTTTTGGATGATAGCTATTTTGTTTGGGTCCACCTGCAGTCCTTGTTGAGATATTGAATGATCTAGCATGGTCCCTGCTGTAATCAAGAAATCACATTTTTTGGTACCAAGAGACGGGTTCATTTCAATGCATTTTTGCAGTACTTTGCCTAGGTTAGACAAAGATTCTTGAAAATCACAACCATAAGCTGTAAAATCATCCATATAAATTTCCACTGCATCATGGACTAATTCGACGAAAATAATCAGGAGTGCTCTGTCAAAAGTGGCAGGAGCATTGCATAGGCCAAAAGGAAGGACCCTATAGGAAAAATTACCCCCAGGACAAGTGAAGGTAGTTTTATCGTGGTCTTTTGAGTTGATCTAGATTTGGTTGTACCCATTGAATCCATCTAGGAGAGAGAAAAACCTTTTCCCTACTAGGCCATCTAGCACTTGGTCAATCAAGGGTAGAGGGAAATGGTCCTTCTTTGTGGCTTTGTTCAACTCCCTATAATCAACCCAATTATCCACTTACCATTTTTATTCGCAACTAACACCAAAGGAGAGAGCCACTCACTGCCAGAGATAGGGTAAATGAATCCTTCATCTAGCAGTTTTTGTAGTTTTTCTTTGACTATATCTTTAAGAGTTGGATTCATCCTCTTTTGGGGTTGGCGGACCACTTGCAACCTGCTTTGATGTATATGCGGTGAGTACACAGTGAAGGGTGTACACCCTAAATTTCTTTGTAACTCCAAGCGAAGGCTTCTAGATTTTCCTTTAGCATGTTTCATAACTTCTCTTCTTGAAGAGCAGAAAGAGATGGATTGATTTTCAAGGTTCTCTTTGGGCCGAATTCTATGGTTTTGACACAAAGTGGGTTGGAATCGGTCAAGGATAAGTCAATTGGATGATTGTTTTGGGTTTCCCTTACTGCATCTTCTAAGGGAAATGAACTGGAAGTTGGACTTTGGAGTAGGTATTCAATCAATTCATCCGCATCTTGTTGTACTCCTCCCATGGTTGTTTCTAAAGTATAAAGTTGTGCAGAATAAAATTCATATTCTTCTTCCTCCTCCAAACAACAACTAATGTAAGCTAATGGGTAAATCATACTCTAGAGCAGGTTGAGTAGGAGGGTATAGGACTAACTGCTTGGACATATGCCCATTCTCGATGGTCATATTCCCAACTCTACAGCTAATGTAAGCATCGACAGTGGCCAACCATGGTTTCCCAAGGATGAGAGGGTAACTAGTAAGCTCATCCTTAGGCTGGAGAACTAGGAAATATGTAGGGTACTCCCAAGAGTGAATGGAGACCATCACATCCTCCAAACCCCCCTAGGGGTTACTATGGAGCGGCCCGCAAGTTGCAGAACTATTGTGGTCTTCCTCAATGAACATTGGAGGTTGAGCTCGAGCATGGTGTCCTTCGTCATCACATTAATGGAAGCCTCGAGGTTGATCAAAGTGTGTGGGACAATGGTACCATTGATGTGTACATCTACTACAGTGCTTCTAGGGTCCAAATATTTTGGACAAATTACCTGCCCCAGCATTAAGTCGGTGTAAGGTTCCTACCCTAGGGTTTGCTAACAAATCTAGATTCTTTCGAAATCAAATACGATAAGAGGTGATAAATTACCTACTTACACTGCGTTTACACAAATAACATTTTGTCATTTACATTATAATCAACACAAATTAAGGTGAATACTTCATTCTAATTAACTTTACCAAAGTAGACTATGGAGGAATACCTGTGCCAGTGGCTGATGGAGATATCTTTGTCCTGCTGCTCCTGCCAAACACTCCTCTTGACGGACCCAACCGGAATTACCTCCAAGCCAACTAGGAAATAATCCCTAGCCCAGGAAACCTCCATAGGTTCCCTAGCCCTCCGAGCCCAAGTCCAACCAGATGTATTGTGTATGTCCCAATGAAAGATCCAGACCAAGATAACAATACTTCCCTCCTCTCAACAACCCAAGAAACCTCCATAGGTTCTTAAGGTCTCCAAAACACAACAAGTCCCAACAATCACAACCAACCCCACAATCATAAGCAAGACCTTCAAAAAACCTCCCCTTTCTCCCTTCCCCCTTCCCTTTTTATACCCTCTTTCCCTTCTCCATCTCAACCACCTCTCATTAATGTCATTAACTTCTCACCCATCCTTATAGTTGACTTCTCTTCTCCCAAGTAAGCTAGGAGTACATTTGGAAATGTGAGATGTAATTACATGGAGAGGACCATGTCTTCTCCTTAGTAAATGTGAGGGTACATTGGGGAATGTAAAATGAATGTATATAAGAAGGAGAGGATTATGTCTTCTCCCTAGAAAATGTGAGGGTACATTGGGAAATGTAAAATGAATATATATATTGATAATAAGATGGAGAGGACTATGTCTTCTCCCAAGTAAATGTGAGGGTACATTGGGGAATGTGAAATGTAATTACATGGAGAGGACCATGTCTTCTCCTTTGTAAATGTGAGGGTACATTGGGTAATGTGAAATGAATATATATATTGAAATAGTGGAAGGACTATGTCCTACCCAATATTCAATTTGAGAAGGTAAGTGGGGAATTTGAATAATGGAAATCATGAATTTTATATTAGACCTATATTTCTCAATATTTTCAGATAATGTAAACATTAACAAAATTTGTAGGATAAGATTTAAGTGGGGCATTACAGTCAGACAGTTGCCCAATGAAATTAATGGTAGGGGCATCCCTTCTTTGCCTCCATGGATGCTTGAAGCACTTCTCCTTAATAAACTTATTGTAAATAGGAACATCTTTTATCGCTTGGAGAAGTGGAATCTTTACATAGATTTTTCAGTTCTCCCAGAATTTCAGTGTCTTCCGAGGTAGGCTGGAGTGGTTGGGCTAATCTCTCAGGAATGGGTGGATTCACTTTAAGATTGCTTCCCTCTCTTTCTTCCTCAACCTCCCTAGGTGGAGGTCGATTTTGGTTGCCTGGGAGAAATCTCCTAGATCGCAGGTTAATCTCTTGTATTTCCATAGCATAAGCTGGATATGATGTCTCTCCACTGTATACATGTTGAGCCTGCCTGTTGTTCGGGTTCGAGTTTGGCTCGGCAGGCATATGGGGTTGCTTGGTTGGAGTAGAGTGTAGCAGTTGTGGTTGGATAGGTGGTGGAGGAAATAGAGCTGGAGCATTGTTGTATTGGGGCCTCCACCCTTCGGGCGATGCATTCCACTGAGGTTGTGGTGGAGCATAAGCTTGAAATGACTGGCTGGCTAGCTGGGAGTGACACTGAGATGCAAAGGACCAAGGAGGGTGTGTAGAATAGGAACGACGAGTAGAGGGTCCCCAAGAAGGCATGGTTGTGGTTTGGTTGGGGTTGTAATATGCATGGGATGACCCTTGCATACCCTGCTCGTATGGTCTAGGCCCATGAGGTCTCCTTTGGTTTATTGGCAAAGTTGCTCAGTGGCCCCTTCAGCTCATTGATATACAACTTTCAGTCTAGGCAAAGAACGACACTTGTCTGTGGAGTGATTTTCTTCCTAGACTGAGCAAATTTTAATAGAATTCAATGGACATTCATTCCTAGGATGCCTCCTGGTGCATCTAGGACAAAAAATGGCCATGGCTCTCCCTACTTGCTTCACCTTCCTCTTAATGTGCATGGTGTCCGTTTGCAAGGCGAGGGTTTGCAACATCTCACTTTTGAAATCTTCTAGCATGTTCCCAATTTCACCCTTGATGGATCAGTTGGAAGATGATGTACTGACCATAGGTTGACTACCCCTACCCTTTTTCCTAGCTGCCCTAGAATGGTTTCTAAAGACAATCCTGATATCCTCATAGGGTAATTGGTAGATATCTCCTCCTAATAACAAATTTAGGGTATCCAGAAGATCTTCCCTTACTCCCCTAAGCATGACTAGCTTTAGTGACTCAGGGTCAAGTGTGCACCTTGCCCTTTTGTAACTAAGATGGAATCTTTCTTCATAATCTTGTAGTGATTCATCATTGCCTATGGTCATCCTAAAATTTCCTCTTTAGTACCCTTTGACCGACAGTAATCCTGATATTTGTTGTTAAAGGCTTACTACATCTGAGCCCAAGTTGTGATGCTATCTCCAGGTAAACCCATGAACCAGCACAATGCTGCATCATTGAGGGTAGATGGAAATAGTTTTAACTTCTGCTCATCATTTGTATAGTCATAGGTTCGACATCTAACAACAAACTCAAATAGGAAAGTGTCGAGGTCCTATGTGGTCAAGCCATGGAAATGAGGTAGGGTAGAGGGGCTTATATTTTTCATCTTAGTGTCCCCATTGGTTTCCCTAATCGGGAAGGAACCCTCAAATCTCTCTCTATTCCCTCTGTCATTTCTATTTTCAGCCATTGGTTGAGTAGGAATGGGTTCTTCTTCTTCTTCTTCTTCCCCTGTAGGTTCTTCAAATATGTCAGGTTGCTCACCTAAGGGTTCCTCTAGTTCACAGCCACTGAAGAAGAGGGAAGGTTGGTTGTTTGATGCAGTGAGGGTATTTGGTGAAAATTTCCCTAAGTTGTCGCTATTCCTACTAGGCATGAAAGGAAATGTTTTTGGTTTGGTTTTGTATTTTTTTTAACATGGAAAGTACTTTGAAGAATTGATTTTATTGATTAAATGGAAAGTACTCACGGAATGAGAAAGTTATTTGCTGAATTGAAATCTTGCTTGCAAAATGGAAAGGAAAGTAGAAAATGCAAAATGGAAGAAAGGAAACAACTAGATAAATTTTGCAGAATTAAACTAATGGCATAATTTTAAAGGCAAGAAGTAGAAGAAAAGAAAGCAGTAATTGCATTTTACTCAGACACCTCCCTGGCAACGACGCCAAAAAGTCATGAGCACCAGTATTGCAGCAAGGATGCTACAACTCCTAGGCTACCAACTTTACATTATCAACCCGGGGTTCATACAAACTTGGAGGTGGCAATGTTGTATACACAAGTAAAAGTAATGGTTCTGCCTGTTGTCACTCTTCAACTGGCAAGAGACCACTGGGGTTTCAAGCTAGACTTCTATGGAGTTAGAAGAAGCTTGATTCTTTGACGGAAGAAAGCTAAATCTACTCTAAAAGAGAGCTACTCTTCTGCAATAATGGAGAAGGTCAACATGTAATGCTAAATCACACCATTTCCTAATTAACTGCAAACAAACTATGCTTAGCAGAAATACTGAATCAACATGAACCAAATGCTACTATCTAAGTTATAGAAGTAAGAAGCATCAAACATCACTAATGTGCAAGTAAAGAGATTGAACTAAATCTATTTTTTCTTTTTTGTCTTTTTATGCAAAATCAAGTATGCAAACTAATTACTTCTGTTGATGTGGTAGGTAAATTAGGGATGTTTCAGGATGGCTGGAAGGGTTATGGGATGGTTGGATGGTGTGGATGACCCTTGGGAGGATTTTGGTGAATTCCTAGAAGTTTTGCATCAATTCGCCCTAAAAACAAGCCCATTTCATGAAAACGTACAAGCTGTACTATAAACCTACAAGATCCCCTGTAAACCTATAGGATATAGCTGAGAGAAAAATGCGAGGTGTTGAAGGTGATGGAAGGCCTGGGAAAGGTGTGTGATGGGTGGAATGGAGTGGGAGAAGGTCTAGGATCACTTAGAACTCAACATCAAAGATAGTACATGGTTGGATTCGCTCAATGTGCTTGGAAGAATTTCTATGAAAAATGATGAAAACTAGTGAAGGTGATAGTGAAAACAAGGGATGGATAGGGTGGATGGAGTGGAAGGTGGCTACTGGCTATGAAGTCGTAGTCTCCTCCTGAAGCACCTACTCTCCATAAAACATGTATATCTTCCAAAAAGCTATGCAAACAAGAAACATTTTCATAAACTAGAAAAGCCGAATTAATGAATTAAGTGCCTACACTATGCATGAGGAAAGTTGCTGAAAGGAATGAAAGCATGGATGAGATCTACTGCAGAAATGAAGATGAAAAATATGACAATGGAATCCTACCTTGAAAAACTAACCAAATACTAATTTAAAGACAACAAACTCCAAAGCTCATAACGGAACTAGAAATTTGTGTTTTTGGGACTCCTTAAGGGTCCCTTCCTCAAGTCATGATCCCAAAGATAGGAAGTGAGTCCGAGACACCTGCTGACAACCTTATGGTGATCATTTTATCCCTGCTAACTTACTACTGAAGTAAGGCAAAAATGGAAGCAAACTAATAAACAACCAATCCAATCTACATTACTTGTAATGGAAATGCATCTAAAAAGAAAATTAACATTGAAGCTATGAAACTATGCTAAACATACATATACAAAAAAGAGGCGCCTTGGCTGCTACGTTTCGGTCCTAACCCAAGATCTTCAGCCCTCTTAGTTAACTCAGTGCTTTCTCAAAACAAAACTCATTCTTATTACCGAAACAACAAGTTACATCAGTAGAACTTTCAGAAGTCTATAGCTCGAAAATAGCTTAGAGTTTTACAATAAAAATATGAATCCTAATGAGGCTTTGGGCCTCTATACTTATACAACTTAAGTCCCCGATGAATTCCTTAAAATAAGGGAGGCTCGACTCCTAAACTCTAGATAAACTAGCTCTTTGTCTCTCATTTGCTCAACTGCCTTCTAATCCTCATGGCTTGGCTGCTTGCACTCCAAGCTCGTGTGATGGATGGAGGAATATTCGAATGGGGGATAAGTAACTAAGGAGGATTTTCCTCCTACAATCCTTCTCCCTTGTCCCATTCGATTTTTAACATTAGTATTTGCAAAAATTCCTTGATTTTCTTCTTCAATCCTGCATTTAATGCATATTAGTCCACTCGGCATAATATCCAACTCTAACTCATCTCATAAACAAAATATAATAAAAAACATGTAATAAGTTGTGAGAAAAGTTGGTTTGACTAAGCTAGGAGGTGAATTAAGGCCCATATAATTACTCAATGATCAGACTTATGAGTGTCCATAATGTTCAGAGAGTCATACAAATTCTTAATATATTTATCCCAATTTTCTAAGGGGATAGAATGATTATCTTTTGTTTTACGAACAAGCACATTCCACCAAAACTTTATGGGCACAAATTTAGAAAGGTGGAGAAGATGGTCTTGCCTCTGATTAATATATTACCTCTTCTTCCTCTTGATGAGATCTTCGTATATACATATATTAAAAAGAAAACAAAATAAACTTTAAAAATAAAATTTTAAAGTTTTAAAGTTTTTTTAATTAAAAATTAAGGGTTATTGTCATAAAAGGTTATGTGTGTGTGTGTGTGGTGTGTGTGTGTGTGTGTGTATATACTATTATATTATATATATATATATATATTATATATATATATATATATATATATCATATCTATATATATATATCTATATATATATATATATATAATATATTATATTTTATATATAATATATATATAATATATTTTTTTTTAAGTTGATTTAATTATATTACCTCATAAAAATACACAAACCAATACATTATTTATCTATCCACTCAACATATTTTATGGTAGATGGTCTTAATCTACTCAATAGGGAACCATATGTTTTTTACCACAAGCCTATGGAATAATTTTTCCAAAACTTTAAGAATCTTAAAATTGACAACGTCACTAGAATATCTTAATCATGTTACAAAAAATTGAACATTAGACAACTAGGAATGAGAAGAGGGAGATATTTCACAGGTCTTGAAGGGGTTGAGTTCATGCTAATTTATGGAATATGGCCCTTAATTTGTGCCATATGGGTGACCATTCTCTCCATAAAAAATTCTTGGTTTCTTTGTTCAGATTTCACATGTGCAAGAATTGCAATGACATTGTACGAATTGCAATGACATTGTACCTTTCACTCTGGGACCCATTTTCATTTGCTAATAGAGAGGAAAATATTGGTAGTATTTTTTTTCCTTCCCCTGGTGAGTCCACTATCACAACACCACGGTCATGAACCCATTGTCCTATACCCTCTTTGAGCTCTAGGTCAAATCAGATATTATGCAATTCACTCTGTATTTGGTGTGGTACCACTACTTGAAAGGACTCAACAACACCTTGGGCTTGCTATTGGACAAGGTTACGAACATGGGGACCAACAAGTTCCTTGTTCCTCAACCCATTGGGGGAAATTATAATTTTTTTTAAATAAATTGGAAGTAAAATAAAATAGGAAAAAATACATAAATGAAATATAAACTTCCATCTCATTAGTAATAATTAAGCCTTACTATTTAGTAGTGTGGTTCTTCACTAGCCCTTTACACTAGTGTATGGATGCTCATCTTCACTAGCCATCCCTCCTGCCACTATATATTCGAAGGTAGTGCTAACATATACTCTAGAAATTGTTAAATTGATAGGGTAACCAAATTCCATGTTTAGATGTAGTGGATGCCCTCTACAAAAACTACACATGAAAATTCTCAACAATTTCCTGCAAGACCAAAACATAAACAATATATTAGCTATACCATAAAAGAATATCGTGTATAAAGAAGACCACCCATGAGCTAGAAATCCTTCTCCTTTACCTAAAGGATGTATCTAGTGATATCTACCATGATTTACCTGTTTGGTCAATTTAGTGTGATCTAAATTGCTATTTATATTGTCAACCCGGGGTTCATAGACTGACGAAGTGAGGTGTACTATATGTACTTAGATAACCATTTTCTTAAGTTTTTGTCGTTTTAAGCTTTTTTATTTGTTTTTGGATTTTATTCTTTTCTTAATGTGTGGTGATGAAAGTGAAGTGTGAAGTGTGTGGAGTGTGAATGGTTATGATTTCTATGCTTGAAAAATGCTCAAAAGAAAGCTTTACAATAACTGAATTGAAACCAAAAAAAACGAACTAATGGCAATGGCCCAGTATCCTTGCTGCTAAATGAAAAGAAAGCAAAAAAACTTGGAAAACAACTCAAACTAAAGAAAAGCAGCTAACTCACACTACTTGAGCTTTTTAGATCCTATGCCCCTTGGCTCAATCTACCTTGGGGAAGTAATCATGAGCATAACAAGCAATATGATATTTAACTGTTAAAGAAAATAAATTGCATAAAGAAACTAATCACACTACTTGGATTCTTCAAATCCTTTACCCCTTAGCTCAATCTACCTTGGGGAAGTAATCATGAACATAACAAGTAATATGATAACTAAATATAAAAAGAAATTAATCACACTACTTAGACTCCTTTAGTTCTTTACCATTCAGCTCAATCTACTTTATGGAAAGCAACTATGAGTAAGTAATATGACACTTAAATCACACCACCGTTAGTGATCTTCTGATCTCCCGCTAATATAGTCATTGACCACAGAAAGAAATCATAAAATTATTAAGTAGTATGACATCTAATTTAGCAGAAAAAGAAATAAACAAATAACAATTGGAAAAAGACAATGCTGAATGTAAATTGTAGAAAATAAAGGTTAGCAGGCAGGACAAGATGATCACATATGCCAAAAGTTATTAAAGAAAATAAAAGATTGCCTGGGCTACCTAAAAGGACCTGCAAAAAACACTGATCAGTTTATAAAGACAAAGATATAAAAAACAGAAATCATAAAGCAAAACATCTTATGTACAAACTAATGACAAAATAAAAGCATAAAGAAACTAAACAAATATTTTACAGGGCTTCAGTATGCAGGGGCCCTCTGCCACTTCAGCCAATCAAGTGATCACAAAACTATCTTCAGAACGGTCTACTCATGTATTCAAATCAGCAACATGTAAAACAGTGGGGTGGTATAACCAATAGCGTGCGGAAATTACATAATAGTTCAGAAATTCTATGCATCCAAAGTCTCTTTACAGTGTTTGAAAATGCGTTATTTATAATGTAAAAGTCCTACAGCTAACTAATCAACAACTTAGGCTATTAACTGTGTGCCATGGACACGTAGATCTCATGAGCTGAGATCTAGTTAACTGTCGTTATTCTTCTTAAATCCTGGAGTGGTGGGCTGTTAGATTCATTGTTCAAAAACGATCCTCAGGTGCGTTGGAGCCTCCGTGAGCTGGGAACTAGGCCACATATCATTCACGTGGCTTTAACAGTAACGTACCACCGCTGGACTCTTCGGTTGGCCACGTCTTTGACTTAGGTTGACCGCGGCTTCAAAATGATGATTTGGCCGGTTCAAAGGGACACGATCCATGTACATGCCATCTGGAGCTTGCCCATATGGCCCGTTCCTTCAGAAGATACCTGGAGCACAGCCCTTAACAAAATGGCTGCGGAATCCTGTGCGGGCTGCGGAAACCTGTGCTGGCTGCAAAAATTGACAAGTTTCTACAGCTGCATGAACAAAAGACTAAACCAAACAATAGACATCAGTATAGTTAGAAAACCATATAAACAGTCCTTTTTAAACTATAATGCAATGATTCAACCACTGGATGAGTGAAGTGAGTGGAGTATGAGGGTTAAGAGGGTGTGTAGGAAGGTGCAAGGTTGAGGCTCAACATACCCCCACTGTGAAGGTGTTGCATGTCCTCATGCAACCAAAACTGTGTGATTTCCCTTTTAATCTACATGCTTCGAGGCCTCTGCAAGGACATCTAGTCCTCTTTTCTTTTTCCTTGATGCCATTGACATCATCATCCTTGGTTTTCTAACCAGATATTTAAATTTGAGATTAATTAGAGCCCTACTTAGCTTCTTGCATTTCTTTTTCAGTCTTCTATTCTTCTTCTGCCATAGTCCTAAATGGAGCATGGTATCGTCATGGACCATTTTTTCCACTTTACCTTGTTCTTTGAGTGTTTCATTTTCTTGTATTATGTGCCTATTTAGGACTTCCAGTTCAAACACTTCTTGTTTTAGAGACTGAACCTGGGCATCAAGTGGCAAAGAAGTGCTAGGCCCTGCAGCTGATTGCTCTAGAGATTCCAGGTAATTGTACACCTCCTGCTGGTTAGGATCCACATCAGGTGATTTTCTTTGTTTGGACTCAAAATTTTGTGGAGGAGGACTGCCTGCTCCTTCTTGCCGAAAAGGACTTTCCTCTCGTGGAGGGCTTATGTCAAGGCTTGGCTGTTCTGGTGATTTCTCAAGTATTTCTTCACTTAAGTCAATAATGTGGGACTGATCTCCCTTTGTTTTCTTCCATTTCCCTTTTAACCGGGAGCTTCTTCTCAAGGATGAACTCACAACTGTCTTCTCTGCACTTTGTTTCCCTTTTTGCTGTTTCTTAGCCAAGGCAGCAGCTTTGAGATCCTCTGGCCTTTTTGATAAAGGCTGGTAGTCCTCTTCCAATGATTTTTCAGGTGATGGAGAGATTTCTTGAATGATTACTTTGCCCTTTTGCTTCTTTTGTTTCTTGTTCTTGGGCTGGTCTTCTTCCTCTTTATGGGCAGTCTCTTCAATTTCTTTAAGAGGGGAGTCTTGAGCTGTAGCATTTTTATCCCTCCTCCTACTTTTTCTTGGGATTTTTGATGGACTACTTCTAGAGGCTTCAGCTGGCTCTTGGAAGTAGTTCTTTGTTAGAAATTGATCCCAAGTATCCTTGGATTTCTTTAACTTCTCCTCAATTAAAATTCTTATGAGCCCGTGGTGATAGAGATGGGGCTCAATGTTTCCCACATGTTTTTGAACCGTGATGCTCATTTTCTTTAAACTTGCTAACAGAAAATGTGGTAAATTGATAACATGTCCATCCATAAAATTCATCATTAACCTCACATGGTACATGTACATGGAGCCAAAACGGCCCTCACATGTAATACATTTCTGTATAACCAACAACAAACTAGACCATTCTTCTTTCAATACATTGACAGGGATACCTCGGGTGAAAACTGTGGTATCCATACCTTGATTGCGCAGCATCGTTCTCCAGACTTGGTCATCTACGCTCCTATTTTTGAACCATCTTTCTTCTTCTAGAGGCAGGCCTGTAGCTGCTGCAATTGTGGCCTCGGTCACTGCAAACTTTAAGTTTCCCACCTCTGCTGTCTGTCCGTTAAAGGACCTTGCAAAGGTCTTAGTTACTTCCTTATTATACCCTTTGAATTTTTGAATAAACCGGAGCCATTTGGCTTTCTTTAACAACTCCTTGACTTGGGGATAACCTTCCAAGTAATTTTCTCATTCCGGCTCAGCTCTCAGCAGTTTTCCCATTCTCGGCCTTAAATTCACTGAGGGTTTTTATCTACATATGAGGGTTAAGGAAGAGTAGCTCTGTGACAAAGTTTTTAGGAGAAACTAAAGTAGCTGTAATCGGGGTTTAGAACGGCTGCAGTTGGCTGTAGTCACAGCATCAAGCAAAGCGTATTGACTGCAGTTGGAAACAGAGGGAATGCTCGGATCACAGGAAGAATAACAAATGAGCAGGGGTGACCGTGATCGAACTTATGGAATGAACATGAGTATATGCGGAGATTGTTATGGCATGAGTGGAGTAACGGCTTGATTTTCCCGAGTTTTAAGTGACTGCATGTGAGGTTTACACGTCTCAAGTAGACAGCTGCGGGAATTATGGCTTGTAAGAGCCGTAATACAATAGGTCACGTCTAGGAGTACGAGTCATAAATAGAAGTAGAG
>APFE030415828.1:1298-14091 GCA_000404065.3 Pinus taeda
GTCCATGGTATTGGATGCTTCAACATGTATAAATATGTATTGTAACATTGAAAGGAACATAATGAAAAATCAAGCTAGTAGTCTCGGTTTTGAGATCCAATGGGAAATCTATGTGTATATGTGTTTTATGTGTTATGCTCTCACATTTTTATTTTTCCTATGATTTAGAATTCGTATGCAGGTAATTTTTGTATGGGGTTAAAACGTACATTGTTGCATTGATTGTTTTGACAGTTTCTTGGGTATGGGCAATCGATTCCTTACTTATGCATGTTTCTTGTTCTAAATCCAAAGGCTTATCATCAGTTGGAGGAGAACTATCATCATTAAACAAGATAAATGAATCCATATCAGAATGGATTGAGTAAATTGGGAAATTTTGGGGCTTTTCCTCACTACTTACCACATATTTCATAAGCGTTTCCCTATACAGTCTCTTTGGTTGCCCAAAGATTGAAATAGTGGCATAAGAGAGGTCTAGTTGGAGAGATCCTTGGAGTTTTGATCCCCATGATCTTGATAGGAGCATGCCATATTTTGTTGGAATGTCAGCAACTACTACGTCCATTAGGATTGTCTTGTTAGGAAATTGGACTAAAGACACACAAAGGTCTTTGATTAGGCCTAAACACTTGACCTGACTTGAGTCAAAGGAGTATAGATCTTTGTAGGGTCTTGTTATATCAAGGTTTAGCTTTTCCATCACAGCTTTAGGCATAAGGTTGTGTGAGGCACTCGAGTCAAACATAGCATTATGCAAGATTTTGTCATGTACGTGCAAACTGACATAAAAGGGTGGAACCGATCCATATGTTGATTTTCCGTTAACTTCTGGACCGAACAGCAGCTCAGGGGTATCATCCAAAACATTTACATCATCCTTTACCTCTGGTAGTTGAAGTGACCTATGAATTTGTTGCGTATAAACATCATGCTTGGAAAGTTCTGAGAGGGGGATGGATATCCTAAGTTTTCCAATCTCTGTTTCTAAATTAAAGGGTTTTTCCAAAGGAATCTTTGGGTTAGCAGTAGCATATTTCTCCTTTTCAAGAGCGCTTTCTGTGTTTTCTTTTTTATTATTAGCGTTATGGTGCAAGACACTATGTGATATTTCTGTTTTGGGAAGGCATTTCGGAGTGATGTTCAACTCTTCTTTTGAGGAAGAAGGTGGCAGAGGCTAATCAATAGAAGGTTTCCTGTCTGTTATGTCCTCTACAGTCACTTGGTGTGGGTTTGGGACAGTTATATCAGTTGGTTCTATTATGGTATTCTTTCTTTTAATCTTGATGGGCTGTTTGCTCTCTTTTGCTCTGCTGGGTGTAGGGACGTCAATGGTTCTCGTTCTCAACTTATATTGTTTGTGGACCTCATATACGGCAGAATCATAACCTTGTTTAAAATTAAAAGACTCACCAGACTTAGTCTGAAATTGATTTTCATCATGGTAATCTTGGTCTTCTTGAGTCAGATAATTTTTTTGCTGATTTTTTGAATCTATCAAATTCATGTGAGTCTCCTCTGTGAGCTCACTGGATGTGGATGCTTCTGTGTAGTTTTCTTGGAAAGGGGGCCTAATATCATGGTCAGGGCTAGCCCTACCAGCGTTTGTGTTCTGACTCTTTCTGAAATTTGGGTTCCTTATGGCACTGGGTTGTTGTCCTTCCCATGCTGATTTCCTCTCAACATTCTCTACTCTGTCTCCCAGCCTATGCATGCCACTAATAATAGCATCTAGCTTCTGGTCTAAGGCTGAGGGTTCTTCCTTGAAGGTGGTTCTTCTCTCGGTTCTACTTCTGTTTCTTTTGGAAATTAGGTTTGCCTCCACACTAACAACAACATTTTGCATTTCTCCAAGGCTTTGAGGAGCTCTTTCCCTTAATTGATAAGCCATTTCGGCATCAAATCCATCAGGAAATTTATACAAAGCAGGATTAGGTGGAGGTCTTAAGTTCTTTGGTATTGCATTATAGACACTATTAAATCTTGCACAATAGTCCAGGACACTCTCTTGAGGGCCTCTTTTGATAATGTCATATTTAGATAATATGTGCAAGGGGTCTTTCTTTTTCTCCCATCTGTTAATAAATGAATAGTATAAGGCTTCTGGGTCTGCTATGGAATTGGCTGGGAGCGCTCTAAACCAAGTCCTGACATCGCCTGTCAAACTTTGGACAAAAATTTTCATTCTCACACTATCATCGTCAATATCATAGCTCTCAAAGTAATCATGCATCTTATTTGTATGTTGAAGGGCTGTGCAGGCACTTGTGCCATCAAAATAAGTTATTTTCGCCTGATAATCTTGAGGCATAGCTCCAGGATTTGCAGGGAGTTGTAAAGGTGCATATTTGTTAGCCATATTAACAGGGATAAGTGGAACAACAGGGGTTAGCGGAACAACTGAAACAACTGGGATGATAGGAGTAGTAGTGGTAGTATGAGTAAAGGATGGAGGTGTAGAAGAGGTGCCTGGGGAAGTGGATGATGAACAAGGGAAAGTTGGGGTTGAACGAAATAAAACTTTGACAGGGATCGGAACACAGCTTGGCTGAACTGTTTCCGGACTAGAAGTAGTAAATTCTTCTCGATGCTCTTGCTTCCTAAGGATCTTGGAAATTAGGTTCATATTTTCAAAAGTAGCTGGGGGATTTGGGTCTGGTCCTGACCTGGTATATCGTGGGTGTCTCTTGGGAGCCAGCTTCTAGCTTGTTTGGTTGGAGAATTTTCTAAGAATTTTGGTTAGACAGAAACTTTTTTAAAGGACATATTCTTCCTCAGCGGAGCCTGGACTGGATGTGAGAGTTTATCTAAGGATTTCCCCAGTGGAGTCGCCATTATGTTATCACTCAGGTTGTCCCTTTTGACTCCTGAAGGGATACAACCGAGGTAACCACAAACCAAGCTTTGGACTGCAGGTCCTAGCCTACCTGCAATCAGAGAGGGCTCTCTCTTTCGGGTATATCTTTGTTGATGCTGATTTTAGGCTAGTTATTGGGTTCAGGGGTTTTGTTTGTGTTTGGGTGGAAGAAGGTTTGGGTGTAGGAAGGATGCTTTCAAGTAAAGAGGCAAGGCATAGTGTGATAAGTTTCAAACCATTGGGCATGGAGTCATGGAGTGGGACCGCTGGTGCGTTTTCTTGGTCACAAGAGGAAGGAGGAGAAAGGTAGTTGTTCATGAAACAATATTCAAATTGAATGGAAATGGATTGAGGGCTAAGGAATGAGAGGCAACAAAGAATCTCTCAATCAGTTTAGCAGAGGGAAGATGGACAAGCCATATTTAGGAGGAGCTAAGAATTCCTAAATAACAGTCATCCATATGTGAAATAGAGCAAATATGAGCCATAAGGAATCCATATTTATGCCTAAATCAAGAGGAAAAAATTAAGAAACCATAGAAACTGAGCATAGAGTGAAGCTAAGCAAATTCTAAACCAGACTTTCGTTCTGTGACTTGAGCATATGTGAAATTGAAATAACAGAGGTGAGGAGCACTTATTGATTCATAAAGCAGCACAAAAATTCCATAATTCACTCTTCAAGAACCATTAGCAATGCATCAGACAGTACATTCTCCAAGCTTTCAGCGATCCTTGATTATAGAAAATATCAGATATACAGTGCGAGTCTCTCTTGGAGTAAATCAACCAACCAACCAACCAAAAACCACCCTATTCCCCTCTGTTCAGGGCTGTATATATAGGGTAGATATCCAAAAATATTTATTACAGCCGACCTCAATAGGTCTGTGGAAAAAAAGCTTTTTAAATCTAAACTTGTGCTAAAATTAAATGCAAGTAAATATCTATTTAGCTGCACTAGAAGCAACCGGATCAAAATGAGTTAACATGGTGTCCTTGGTGGCTCGATGCAGTGTTTCTGTAATAACTGTGCTTTGAGCTTTGGTCCATTGATCTTATGTTAGTTTTAATGTGAAGTCATTGTGATGATGAGCTTTGAGTGGTTCCTTCACTGCTTCTTGACTTTTAAGGATTTCTTTTAATGTTTTATTCGCCTCGAGCCTTGAGAAAATCTTCACTGATACACTTCGCCGCAACACTGATACTCTTTAACACTTGAATCAGGACTCTCTCTCTACTGATCCTCTTTAAACTACTAATTTGCCCCTCTTCTGCCCTTCCGTGGCAAAAACAAATGCTAAAAAAAAAGATTCCCCACTTTGGCCTATTTCCCGTAGCTGCCTCAGAGTTTGAATCAGGGCCTCCTAAGATTCTTTTTCATGCTTGCACACCCTTCTTTGGCAGGTGACATCAGCGGTGGGTCCTGGTACGGCAGATGACGTCAGCGGGGTGACGTGGCAGGGCGTTGGATGGTGCGGTGCCTTATATGGTTTTGTGATGCGACAACGATAACTGAAATCTTGCGATTTGCGATGAATTTGCAGTGAAACATGTCTTAATGATAAATCATGTTTTAAATGAAATATATGAATAAATGGAGGCATGCGGCGAGGAAGTATTTGTGATGCAATGTGCTCTCTTGATGCGATGGCAATGTCGCATCGGAGCAAAAGGAAACGGCATGCATTTCGGGAACATGACTCTTGCGACCACCAATTGCCGACTTGTGATATCGCATCAGCTAAAGGGGAAGGGGCATATATAAATGGAATATAGTATTGCGATATGCCGATTGCGAAATGGCATCGGCGGAGCATCCATCGGGGAGGACAAAAAACGAGAAACATTAGCCTTGAGACCTTCGACTGCGATATCGCGTCGGAGGGGGTCCAAAGGGATCGAAAGAATGTTAAGGCAGTCAACAAGGGTTATTGCGATCAGAAGAAGGGTATATATGCTTTTGAAGAGTATTTGAGGCCTCAGAAGGGGTCCGATAACCTAAAAAAAGGATTTTCATGCTTTGGAAGGAGTCCATTGCATTGGAAGATGTTTTTAAAGGGGCAAAATGAGGGTTCTTGCTATGTTTCAGGCAAACTTAGCAATTCCCAAGTGTACTTATGGTTATTTTTCAACCAAGGGGAGAGGATAAGTATTTAGGGAGGCTATTAACATTGTTTTAGTAGGGGGGGGGGGGGCGAGAAATAGATAGGGAACTACATAATAGAATTAGTGGTTAATATGACAAATGATAGGAAAGTGCTAAGTATGAGATCTTAGGCTATTAAGGAGGAATGCGACTCCTGGAGGAAGTACGAACATTCCTTGAGTAAAGAAGATATTTACCAAGGCAACTGATATGGATAATGATGAGTCTTAGAGGTATCAAGCAAGTCTTGACCTCTTTAGGGGCAGTTAGTGAGTGATTTCGGGGAAGAGGAAGAAGGGGGAAATTGGACATGCCTCACTTGAGTTGCTCCGAATGGACCTTTGCCTTGAAATTGTGATTTGAATAGATATAACACTTTGAAAACACAAAATTGATCACAATCATTGATTCTGCAACCACAAAACTACCTACCCGACCTACTTACCTAGCATTTTTTCTTCTTTTGGTTTGGGTGCACTTGAACTAGCAAACCCAACTTTTCAACTTTTTTCTTTTCACTGTTCTCCTATCTACATCTGCACTTATTTCTACCAGGGGCTCAGATTAGGCAATTGAGTGCCCTTATTTCTCTACCTATCTACAAATCTGCCAAGATTAAGTTGTTTGGACTGATAATGATTCTCTATATTCTACAACAGGAAATTGAAACCTAGGGAGGCCAAGATTAAGCTGTTTGGCCTTCCCTTAACTGAAAACTTCGTCAAAAATGGATTAGCTCATCATAATAGAACAAAGCAGTGGCATTTAGACTGGTGCACTCTTGTAATCTCTTCTAGGGAAAATGGAACAAATATGGAGCATTGCGGGATGCAAAGAATGGCGTATTTGGCATGTAAGAATGCCGATCATGAAAGATGAATACCTGCTGCAGCAGGAGGCTAACATAATGTACCTCTGCTAAATCAGTGATTCTTTTTGCCATGTATTCTTCCTCATTCTACTCTTCTTGTAGGAACTTTGCCACAGGGATGGTTAACTGAATTGGGAACATAGCGTTAGTGTCATATACTAACTTGAATAGAGAATTCCGTATGGATTTCTTGGTGGTCACTCTGTCAGCCCACAGTGTACACCTAAGTTTGGAATCCTAGTTCTTTTTGTTGTCTTCTAGGAGCTTCTTGATTATCCTTATCAAGCTCTTGTTGGAGGATTCTGCTAGACCATTGCCTTGAGGGTAATATGAGGTGGAATGAATTAACTTAATGCCCATTGAGTCACACATGTCCACCAACTCTTTTGCCCTGAAGGATGTTGCATTGTCTATGACTAATCTATGTGGACAACCATATCTGGTGAAAATATTCTCTGTTAAGAACCTCATGACCACATGATGATCAACCTTTCTGGTAGGGATTGCTTCAATCCACTTAGTGAAGTAACCAGTGGCTACTAAGATCCATCTGTGCTGGCCGTTGGAATGTGGATTGATCTCTCTAATGAAATCCAGGCCCCACTGCTGAAAAGGGCCATTGGCATGTATTGGCTTTAAGGGTAGGGACTTTAATTGTTGTTTCCCTTCAAATATTTGGCACCTATCACAAGATTTAACAAATAAAAAGACATCAGAAAATAAGGTGGGCCAATAGTACCTAGCTCTGAGGATTTTGTGAGCTGTAGTTTTCCAATAATGGTGTCCTCCACACATGCTGGAATGAAACTGCTGCATGAATTCAATGGATTGTTCTTTTTCCAGACACCTCAAAAGAATTCTAGAGGGATCCCTCCCGTAGAGTAGGTTTTCATGAATGCAATACTTAGCTGCTCTAAGCTTAATAGTTCTAGCTTGGCTTGAACTAAGGTGTGGAGGGATTTCTAGCTTCAACAAGAACTGGGCTATTGCGGAATACCATTCACAAGAAGCTATATTTTCTACCAATGACTGATTTTTCCTTGGTTCAAATGTCTCTTATGCCGCCTGACCATTTTCTGAAATTGTGCTGATGAGATTTATGTCCAGTGTTCTGCAATTTTCTTCAACCATTAATCTGGCAAGGCCCTGAACTCTGACAAGCTTGGTGAGCATCAATTGTATATTAAACTCAATAAGATTTGAAATCCATTTAGCCCTTCTTCCATCAGCATCAGGCTATGTTAGGACATCTTTTATTGAAGCAGAGGGAACATAGGCATTAACTTAGAATGCAGAATGTAAATCCTAAAAGCTTTTAAAGGTTTGGCAAGAGCATATGTTTTTCAATGATATCATACTTTAGCTCAGCATTTCTTGAGGTTTTGCTGAAAAATACCACTGGATGCTCTGAACCTTCTTCATCTGCTTGCAATAAAACTGCTGCAAGGGTGTCATCAGAGGCAAAAGAAAATATATGGAACTCCTTGTTGTAATATGGATTGCTTAAAGAAAGAGCTTCCATAATAGCTTTTTTAATGGAATCAAATGATATTCGTGTTGTATCAGTCCATTTGATCTTTGACCCCTTCTTTAACATGGAGGTAAGGTGCTTTACAAGTTCTACAAAATTTGGGCTAAACCTCCTCAGAAAATTTATTTTTCCCAGAAAGGACTGAATATCCTTCTTTGATATTGGGATAGACAAAGTTTGTATTGCTCTTACTCTTTCTGGGTCAATTCTAACACCTGCAGCAGAAAAAATGTGTCCCAACAACTTGCCTTCTTCTAAAGCAAACTATGATTTTTTAGGATTGACAGAAATCCCAAACCTTTTGCACTTTAGAAATACTTTCTTCAAATGCTGCAAATGGTCGTGATGGCTACTGGAGTACACTGTTGTATCATCTAGGTAGATAAGGACAAACTTATCCTTCTCTCCCACAAATGTTATATCCATAGCCCTCTGAAAGGTGGCTCCAGCATTCATCACCCCAAAAGGCATCTTGGAATACATGAAAGTGCACCAAGGAGTGGTGAATGCAGTCTTCTTTTGATCATCTGGATGTACAACAACTTGATTAAATCGTGAAAATCCATCCAAGAAAGACATCACCCTGGCTCCTGAGACCTTTTGTAGAAAATGCTCCATCTTGGGTAGAGGATAATTGTCTTTCTTAGAGCATTTGTTTAAGTTTTTGAAATCAACACAGAGCCTAATTTCTCCACTTTTCTTCCTCACCACTACTAAATTGGCTACCCACTTTGAATATCTAAGAGGGGCTATGATTTTGGTAGCCAATAACTTTTTGATTTCCTTTTCAATCAGTGGGAGAAGCAAAGGATTTATTAGTCTCAAATTCTACTTGAATGGGATGGTGTCTTTCTCCAAAGGGATTTTATGCTGGATGATCTTTTTATCATATGTTTTCAGGTCACTATATTCCCACGCAAAGACATCAGCAAAGTTCTTAATTAAATTGCAGTGTTCAGCACTTTGGGAAGCAGATAGGTGAGTCGATATATTTATGTATCTTGGCTGATCTGGACACCCTATATTATGCTTACAGACTGCAGATAGGTCTTCTTTTTGGGCAGCCTTATAAAGCACATCATTCTGGTCAAACAACTTTTCTAAACGAACTAAACCCTTAGGTATATGATTGATGGGCAGTTGGACAATGTTATCTTTACCAAAGTTGTTTCTAAGTTGAGGCTGGGAAATTTCTTCCAAGGATTTATTCTCTTGGTCAATTTGCATTTCAGAGAATTCATCAATAACTTGCATAAACCTATTCACTTCATCATCATCTTCAAAAACTTTCCAATGCTGGACATTATCAAGCAAGGATGGTCTATATTTCATCTGAACTTCATAAACTAGTCTGGGAGGCATGGGAGGAATAAACATGCTAGTAGACACAGCAAGGGAATCAACAAGCTGGTTTTTTACCCTGGGGATATATGAGATACAAAAATTATCAAAAGAATCTTTGAGTCTCCATACCTCATCTCTGTATGCTTTCAACCTTGGGTGCTTTGCTTGAAACATTTTGTTTACTTGCTGAATGATAAGATTAACATCTCCAAACACCTTTATGCTTTTCATCCCTCTGTCTTTGGCTGCGTTAAGACCTGCGTAAAGACCCAATATCAAAGCCTCATACTCTGCTATATTGTTGGTGACTTGAAATTCCAGCTTAAAGAACAGATGTGTGCTTTCTTGTTTTGGAGATATCAGCACCACCCCTGCTCCTGTAGTTTCCCTTGAACATGCTCCATCAAAGAACATCTCCCAAACCTAACTTTCTTGCTCTCCCTTGGCTTGAACTATTGGTTCCTTGAGCTGCAATGAGGCCTTCTGGGATTCTTCAATTTGGAGGATACATGCTCCAAAATCAGTGTCCATAGCATAAACGGGATGATTAGAAGGATTCTTATCATCACTGATGATGTAGGCCAGTTGTGCTTCTCTGTACAATATCTTTCTTTCCCCTCCAAAAGCTGGGACAGTGGCATAAAATAAGTCATTCTGTAATGTCCCACCTAGTCTCTTAATCCATCCTCTGGATAATAGCATGCCAAACTTAAGAGGGACATCTGCTACCACAATATCCATCATCATGCTCTTCATGGGCAGTTGAGTTAGGGTAATGGCTAGGTCTTTGATTAATCCTAAGCATTTTACCTTCCTTGAATCAAATGAGAATAAATCATGATATGGTCTGGTGATATCAAGACCTAACTCTTCCCTGACAACTTTAGGCATCAGATTATGGCTGGCCCCTGTGTCCAACAGGCAATTGTGGAGGATTTAATCATGAATGGTCAAGGAGACATAAAATGATGGGGAATTATCATCAACAGGTTCAGTCATTGGCCTAAGCGCGACTGTAGGCTTATCATCTTGCAAATTGACATAGTCAATGGAGGCTTGTGTGGCTTTCAGCTCAAGAGCATCAAGGATTGGCTTTCTAAAAACTTCACTCTTTGCAAGTTCTATCAGAGGAACAGATATTTTTAACTTCTGGACTTTTGATTCAAAGCTGAAAGGGGAAGGGGACTTGTTAGAACCTCTTACCTCTTGAGCTGGTGCTTTGAGGATGACTAGGTCAGCTGCTGGTATTTTCTGTCTGATATTCTGTGCCTCTGCTGGGACAACAACCTTTTGGGCAGGATTCTCCTTGACATAGCTTGTTTTTTACCTTAGATTGTATCTTTGTTGCTCATCAGTTTGCAGAATAGCCTCTCTATACCACCTTTGACTAGTTTGGTCTTGCAGCAATGGTTCTTCATAGGCAACCAATGTAAAAAAGGCAGCACTGCATTTATCTTCCATACAATGAATCTCATCCTCTTCTTCAAACTGCTCTTCTTCCATAACTACGTTCTGGAAAGGAGCCTTAACCTTTTGATATTCATTAGCTTCTTTACCCATCTGAATGATTTTCAATTGTTCATTTGCTCTTCTAAATGGATTTGGGTTTCTTGGAGCAAATGTATTTGGAAGCCTTGCCTTCCCAGAGTTCTGCTCAACCTTCAGCTTAGATATCTCAACAGCTAATGAATCTATCATTCTAGTCATTTTGTCTAATTTAGGTTCTGAAGATGAAGCAGAGGAAGAAGAAGCCTCACCTCTCTACCTGCTTCTATCAGCATGACTTTTGAGCTTTTATGCAGCCATAATATTAGATTCTAGTTCTAGGGCTGCATCTTACATATCAGCGAGAGTGGCACATCTTCTTTCTATTAGTATTATATAGAAATCAGAGTCAAAAGCATTGGCATAAGTGAGTTTGGCAGAGGTGGGGGTGGGCTTTACTTCACCTAGTATCTTACTATACGTATGGTTAAACCTCTTATTAAAATCAGGCAATGATTCCCCATTTTCCCTCTTCAGGTTTCCAAACTCGATATGGTAATAAAGCAGGTCCTTCTTATCCCCCCAATGCTTCAAAAATACATCATCTAAGGCTTCAATGTCTGCTATAGACCTAGGGGTCAATTCTCTGAACCACTTTCTTGCTTCTCCATCAAGGCTCTAGACAAAAACCCTCATCCACACATCATCTTCACTGATGTCTAGGTTATCAACATAGCTATAAAAAGACTCAAGGTGTTCTTCAGCTATTACTCCCTCTATACCAATGAAATTAGGCATGTATTTCTGATATTCTCCTGCAGGCATGGCATTCAAGGAAACATGCAAGACCAAGAGTCCATACCTAGCAACTATAATTCTTTCCATCTTTGTGGGAACTTGCTGGCCTGCCATGACTAGGATATGTGGAAGGACAGTGGCAGCTTGAATGGTAGGAAGTAATGAAATAAATGACAGAGACAAAGTAATGTGATGGACTGTATGGGATGCTTTCTTTGGACTGAGATCCAAAGGGGAACTAAATGAACGAGGAGCTTGTAGGTTTTAACCCCGTATAGAAATTACCTGCATACGAATTCTAAATCACAGTAAAAATAAAAATGCGAGAGCATAACACATAAAACACGTATAGATAGAGATTTCCCACTGGATCCCAAAACCGGGACTACCAGCTTGATTTTTCATTATGTTCCTTTCAATGTTACAATACATATTTATACATGCCAAAGCATCCAATACCATGGACCGAAAAACCATCGCGTCCAAAACCATGGACCGAAAACCACGCGTCCAAAAAACATGTGCGAAAATCATGCACAAAACCATAGGTGGGTCCGCCCAACCTAACATAGGGTCAAAACCAAAAATTTTCTGGGGCGCTGCCCCGGACCCCATAAAGTGGGGTTACGGGTACCCCTCAAACCCCCTGTTAACTATGTGGAAAGAATATAACACAACCCAACAATCTCCCACTTGTTGTTTTCTTTCCACAGGGGGCCACAGGAGAGCTTAGTCATTTTTCCAGCCCTGAAACACCCATTGTTTCTCTACACCAAGAGAATTTCTCAAGCTCATAGATTTTGTCAATGCATCTACAGTATTCTTCAAATGTCCACCTTTACAAGTAACACCTTTTTGTCTTCTATCATATCCCTCACAAAGTGATACTGAACATCAATGTGCTTTGTCTTTGAATGATAAGCAGGGTTCTTTGCCAAGAAAATTGCACTTGGCTGTCACAGTCTATCCTTATAGCTCCCTGTACTAACCCCATACTTGAACACAATCTCTTACAAAACAAACTGCTTGCTTGCTTGCATGAGTAGTGCATGTATTCCGCCTCTGTGTTTGATAGTGCCACTACAGATTGTTTCTTACTATCCAACGACTGCAACCTCCAAAATAGGTTTAAACACATACCCACTTGTAGATCTTCTCTGATCCAGATCTCCAGCCCAGTCTGCATCAACAAAGCCATGGATATCCAACACTCTGTCCAATCCTGGTCTTCCTTGGTAGCACAAAACCATAATCACTAGTGCCACGCAAATACCTGAAAACCCGCTTCACTGTTGTATAGTGCTCCTTCCCTGGTTTTGACATAAACCTGCTCAATACTCCCACTGCATGTGCAATGTCTGGTCTAGTACAGACCATGGCATAAATCAAGCTACCAACTGCACTTGCATATGGAACACGGGACATGTCCTCTTCCTCTTCTTGTGTCTTCGGTGTTCAGCAGATAACCTCACACCTACAAGAATAGGAACCTTCACCGGTTTACTATCCTGCATTTTAAACCTCTGCAGTATTGTCTCGACATACTTCCTCTGGTTTAACCAGAGCTTCCTCTTTGCCCGATCTCTTTAATTTCCATGCCCAAAATATAGTTTGCAGCACCGAGATCTTTCATGTCGAATTTGGAGGACAATTGGGTCTTCAAATCCTGGATAATTTCTTTGTCATTTCCAACCAACAACATATCACCCACATACAAGACCAGATAAATAACATGGTCACCAATTAATTTAAAATACA
>APFE030415831.1:0-20837 GCA_000404065.3 Pinus taeda
ACCAAAAATAGCCTGCGGGCCCACTTAGTGAAGGCGACTCCTTTCCACTAAGCTCCATCATCTTGTTGCATTCTCAACTAGCATTTCTTGTTGCACACTTTTCAACAAAACATCATGGACTTTTATTTTCGGAGGCAGTGCAAGTCAATATGCCACTGGTCCAATCCTCTCAAGGATATCAAAAGGCCCGCAATACCGTGGTGCCAACTTGGTACATGAACCAATCCTCAAAGATATTTTCTTGGGCTTCATGCACAAATACACATGCTCCCCAACCTGAAACTTCTTGAACACCTTGTGTTGCTCCGCATAACTTTTCTGTCTATCTTGTGTTGTCTTCAAATTCTTCTTTATAACCTCCATTTCCTGCTCCATGTCTGGTCCAATAAGTACCTTGTTCACTAGATCACTCCAGTTGAAAATAGTGTTACAACTCTTCCCATACAATGCCTCGAAAGGACTCATCCTCAATGACTCTTGATAACCATTGTTTTATGAGAATTCAACCAATGGAAGATACTCCTCCCATTTCTTATGTTACTTCATCACGTACATCCTCAACATATCCTCCAAGATCCTGCTGACCCTCTATGTCTTTATGTGGATGATAAGATGTGTTGAAGGCCAACTCTGTGCCCAAGCCTGCAAATAGCTGCTTTCAAAACTTGAAAGTGAACTTTGCATCCTTTTATGACACAATCTTCTTTGGAACACTATGCAGTCGGACTTTCTCTCTGATGAACAGTTGTGCTACCTCACCAGCTGAATATTTAGTATCTACTAGAATGAAGTGAGCCATCTTGCTCAACCTGTCAACCACGACCATAATAGAATCATGTTTCCTCACTATCCTCGGAAGAACTATGATGAAATCCATGGAAATGACCTCCCATTTCCACTATCAAATCACTATAGGTTGTAGCAGGCAACCTGGATGCTTAAACTCCTCCTTGACCTACTGACAATCTAAAATTCTAGCCACGAACTTTGTCACTTCCTTCTTCAGATTAGGCCAATAGTAGACCTTCTTTACTGTCATCAACGTCTCCTAATATCCTAGATAACCTGAGTATGGCTTCGCGTGAAACTCCCTCAAGATAATCTTCATGAGCTCATTGCAATTCAGCACATAGATCATGTCTCTAAATCTCACCAAACCATTTCTCATGAGATGATACTCCGCATCTTGATCACTTGTACTTGCACCTACACATGTAAATATACATGTACCTATGCTCTATTGTAACTTTTGCATAATCTCCATGTATTTTTTTATCTCGTTGTCCTACTTACAAGATCCTATCTTTTAACTTTGTCCCATAAGAGCTCATAGCTGCTATATGATTTACCTGTACCTTCATGCTAAGAGCATATGCAACCTGGTTCTCCTTCCCTTTGATGTATCTAATCTTGAAGTCGAACTCACTAGGGGTATCCAACCATCTAACTTGCACGGTATTTAGATTCAGTCGATCAAACAAATAACTCAACCCATTGTGATCGCTCATCAGTGTAAACCTCAGGCCTAGAAGATAGTGTCTTCGCATCTTTAATGCATGTATAATCGCTACTAGCTCAAGATCGTGCATTGGATAGTTTTTCTCATGCTCAATTAATTTCCGTGACTCATAGCACACTAAATGTCCTTCTTGCATGAGAACTCCACCAAGTCCTCTCTTGCAAGCATATGTACACACTCCAAACTCCTTATCCAAGTCCGCAACCTTTGGCTCTGGTGCATGTGTCAACAATTGCTTAAGCTTCTCAAAGGTAGCCTCACATTATTCTATCCATTCAAACTTCTTACCTTTCCTCTGCAATGATGTGATAGAATATGCAATGTGTGAGAATTTCCTGATGAACCTCCTGAAGTAACCTGCCAATCCCATAAATGATCTCACCTCATCCACATTCTTAGGAGTTTCCCACTCCATGATGGCCCTTATCTTCTTTGGATCCACTGTTATGCCATCCTTGGAGACAACATGCCCAAAATAATGTACCTCAGTCTGAAAGAAGTTTCAATTGCTAAGCTTAGCATACAATTGGTGCTCTCTTAGCAATCTCAACATTGTTGCTAAACGCTCAGCATGTTCTTCCTCATTCTTAGAATATACCAGGATGTCATCAATGAATACAATAACAAACTTGTCCAGATAAGGACGCAACAAACTATTCATCAAGCACATAAATATAGTTGGAGAATTATTCAAACCGAATGGAACACCAACAAACTCATAATGCCATACCTGGTCCTGAACGCAGCCTTGAAGATATCCTCTTCCTTGATGCATACCTGATGTTATCCCGATCTCATGTCAATCTTAGAGAACAATATTGATCCCTTCAATTGATCAAACAAATCATCAATTCTTGGCAAATGGTACTTGTTCTTCATTGTTAACTTGTTCAACTACCTATAGTCAATGCACAATCTAAGGGTACCATCCTTCTTCTTCACGAACAACACTGGCACACCCCAAGGTGATACACTTGGCCTAATGTACCCCTTGACCAACGTTTCCTTTAGCTGTAACCTTAACTCAACCAACTCATGTGTGCTCATCCTGTAAGGTGATTTTGATGTTGGAGCTGCCCTTGACACCAACTCAATAGAAAAGTCTACCTCCCTGTGAGGTGGAAACTCTGTACTGTCCTTAGGAAATACATCTTGAAACTGTTGCAATACTAGCTACCTACTTAGCACATCCGGATCCTTAACCTCCTTACCCTTTTCACTAGAAATATGTACTTCAAACATCACACAACCTTTTCTGCAACTATGCATAGCTTGCATAGTGTTAACCATCCTCACTGATGTAGGCTTCTTCTTCCCTTGCAAAGTCCTCTTTTCCCCACTATCATCCACACATTCAATGGCCTTGTCAAAGAAATCCACTTTGGTTTTGTGAAGGTATATCCAATCCATATCCAAAAGCATATTATACGATCCCAATGGAAATACTTTCAATTGTGTTGTTGTAGGCATACCATTTAACTCAAATGCACAAGCTCTCACCCAATGGTGAACTCGCTTCTTTGTTCCTGTAGCCAATTGTACCAACCAAGATTCTGCATGCACTTCTTTTCTCAAACCACACTTATCCACTAGGTCATGATTAATATAATTGTAGTGAGATCCAGGATCAATCAAAATAGAAACAACTTGATCACAAAGCTTACCATCCATCTCAATGATAGATGCTTGATTATCCACCTGCATGTTTTCCACAACTATATAGATCTAAGGAATGTTATGACCAACATCACCAACTATATGTGCCTCCTGAGCACTGTAGATCTGGGGTCTACCACCACTCTGGTACTATAAATAATCCCTCTTATGATGATCCTTACCACATATCCAGCACTGGAATGGTTCCCCACCACCGCCTCTAGCTTGCTACTATCCACGTCCCTTCTCAACTGTATTGAATCTCTTGTAAGGAACTGCATTTTCTTTCTCACTTACATCTTGAGGTCTTCCTCTCATTGGTGGCCATTTTCCTTTAGCTTTCTCATTTCTTTCCAAGTCATGCTTAGGCTCAACTTTGTGCTTCGACTGCTCATAACAATGCTTCAACTTTTGAATGGCCTCCTCCAACGATCTAGGCTCGTCGAACTCAATCTGGTCTCTGTATGTAACTTGTAGTCCACTGATGAATCTTTGAACCTTGGCCTTCTCCTCCCAGAGGTAAGGCACATATCTCAACGACTGCAAAAATCTGCTAGCATACTCATCATCTGTCATAGAACCCATTCGTAACTCACAAAACTCCTTAGCTTTGTCGTCATAGTACCTCTCAGACAAATACTTCTTCTTAAAGAGCCTTTCAAATGCATGCCAAGTCAAATCCTCCTCATGTATACCTTTTACATTCTTCACACCTTCCCACCAAATATTTGCTTTACCTTTAAGACATAAAGTGACTATCTTTTCTTTCGTGTCTTTTGAGTAATCATGCAATCAAAAAAAATTCTTCATACCAAGTGTTGTACCTTGGAATACAACCTCCGACTGAGGAAAGGTCAATTCCCAAGACATTTATTCAAAATAGTGAAAAGATAAATTGGTTGTCCCATTGTTCAAACCCTAGAGATTATTATTTTAAAGGTAATGCTTCTTAATCTTCAATGGAAAGAAACAATTTTTTCAAAGAGGCCTTCTGATGTTGATCACAATTTTAATGAAAGAAAAGATAGAATGATAGTGGAAAGTTTCCAACACGGACTACTTAATGCAGAATCTATGTTTTCGACCTTAGAAGAAAAATGTAATTAGCAGAATATGGAGTATAGGAAAGAGGAGTGCATCATTAAGGAATTTTTAACTTTAAATCACTGAAAAATGGTTTATATAACTATAATATTAAAGAGCAACAACTTCATTACTCTTTACTATGAAGAAAACATAAAATGAAACAATAGGGAGAAACATGTGTACTCAACACGTGTTTGGAATCACTTCAAACTTCTTTATTAAATTCCATGTGAAGATAAAAATATACAAGTGTTTTTGCTTCTCAAGTCCAGAACTTGGAACCCTCATTTCTCTTTCTGAATAATATTTATATAAAATTTCAAAAGACACTTAGAAAACTGTTAACTTTCAATAACTACATAACTTCCTAAACTACTTTAAACCTAATAGTTCTTTCGAACTTTACATAATGAAAAGGGGAAATATTAATATATAATCCAAAAATGTATGACGCAATTTCATATGACAAGTGGCACTAATTTATTTGGTGATTTGAGATTGAGTTGCAGATGAAGGTCTTGCTTCTATAGTAAGTACCGATGGTGACATCCACTCCCTGCACTTTCTCCATATGGATGTATTAGGACTGGGACTCCTATCAAACTTTGAGTGTGCCATCCTAAAGTTAGTAATTATATTGTATGTTGGTTTGTGTACAAAAATTGTTATCATCAACCACAACAACTGAAAATCCCTCTGCAAATAGTTAACAATAGTTGTTCCTTTAAACATTGTTGTCCTTTCATGAGTTGATCTAATTTTTCTTTTTGCCTCCACCAGGAGAGTTTCATAAGTCTCCCAGGGTAATAAATTACCTTGTTGGTCCCAACATGAAGGCAAACCTACTCTTGTTCTCTTATCAAAATTAGTGTTGAATTTCATTACAGTTTCCTTGATCTTTGTTAATTTTGTCTTTGTTGTTTTCCTGTAGATTTTTTCCACAATCATTTTGTTTATTTCCAACACAAATTCAATTCTATCTTCAACTCCTAATTCCCTTCACTACTGAGAAGATCGTGAATTAAGGAAATCTATCATTTTCTTTGTGAACTGAGCTCTCTGTTGTAACTTCTGCTTATTTGCAACAATCATATTTCTAAGTCTCTGATGATGACCTTTTCTTCTTCTACTATGGACAACTATTCCCAAATGTCTCTAACAATATGAATGATGTCATTCCATAGAATCTCTTTGGCTTGAGTAAGAGACATGTTTCCCTTCATCTGCTCTTTTAATACTTTGATTTCTTGGAAAGCAACTTGAAAGTCATTTATGTATTAGTCAACATTCTCCTTAGACATAGTTATTTATCTTTCATTAGCCTTTATGATTTTCAATGCAGTCTCATAGTCTCTCTATGTTTTTTCATTTCATTCTCCGAAATCTTCATTTCAGTCATGACTCTGGTCAGTTTATCAGTTGGGCCTTCTGAATTAGCTAGTATTACAATAGTGCAAACGTGAGAGTCAATCTTTTGTTGCAGAACAATGTTTATTTCTTTCAACTTAGAAATTTCATCGTTTCTTTTTATCAGCTCCTTAGTCAAAGCTTCTTTCTCCTTTTCTACATGTGCCACTTATGTTGCCATCGTGTGCTCTATTGCATTTTTTCAATTTCTTCCTCAATAATTGGACCTATGTTTCTGCTCCCTGTAACAAGTTTTGGACAACACTTCTATCTTCCGAATTTACTCCAATCTTAATGATCATCTTCTTTAGCTCTTCATTCTGAGTGACTAAGGCTCTTGAATTAGCTTTTTCTATTTTTAATTGATTCGACACCTTTTCCAATAGAGTTTCCTATGCAAATTAATTTTGTCGGGCAGACGAATTTCCCTTGCATCCACTTTAAAGTTGGCGGTCTTGAAACAAGAATAAGAAGATACATTTAAGGAAAAAGGGTGACAAAAAGCTAATTTAAGTTGATTTATCTCTAGATCCATAGCTGAAAGCAGCTTGGTTTGATAATTTGAAACAAATTGTGTCTCCACCTGGGATTCCATATTTTCTCTAACTTTTTTGTTTCTTTCTTCAATTTTTGACTACATATGTTTGATCATTAACATTAAACTATGGCTAGTTTCTTCTGGAATAGGATAAGAGGGTGTACAAACAACTTCTCCTAATTACAATTGAAATGATGATCAACTACCACCTTTAGACAGTTTAGCATTCTTTGAGCTTCTGTTTGTTTCCTCTTCTAAGTTAATGACATCCTCACTGCTTCTTTTCAAATTCTTCTCACTCTGATGAGGAGTCTCAATTTCCATACCTCTTGATAAGTTATATTGGCCTCCATTAGCTAATTTTTCTATCTCTGGTTTGGCTTCATGAATAAAGGGAGCATAAGAATTTTCTACCCTCCTATTTGAAATAATGTGATGTGGGTCATATGCCCATTTTTCACCCAGCTGTAAATCCAACTCTTCAAGTAATCTCTACACTTCTCCTGCAACTTTCCTATTGTTTACAATGAAAGGTCCCACTGTCTTTGGTAATTTAAACAAGTACCTCTTCTTTGCTGGAACAAAGTGTATTTGATCTACATTTAAGCTTTGTCTAATGAACTCCAACGAGAACAATCTCATAGGTACAAAAGTTGGAAGTCTGAAAGGGGCAACTTCTGCTCCATATCATATGATCTCTAAATAGTCTTCAAATTGAAACCAATCACCAACTTTAACATTTTTACTGAGTTGAAGCAAATACTGGGTCGTTGGTAAAAAACAAGGTGGAGGAGAACTATTCAAAATTGAATAAACAACTGATAAGAAAGAAGAAGCAAAATACATCAATCCTTGGCCATTTCCAGTGCTTCTTATCACATCAATCCAAAATATCACCAACTACTTGTTTTTATGAGGGTCTATAATATTCATCCCTAGATGCATGAATCCTTCCAAATTAGTGTACAAAAACAAATATGTAAAAAGGGATGGAAATCTAAAGCAACCACTGAGGGCAAGATCTATTAATTAAGATTTTAGCATTTTTCCCAGAAGGCGAGTATGTCAAAGACTATTTTTGGGTTCATCACCAAATTAAACATTCCTTAAACATCTTTACCAATAGTGTTTGTGTCCTATTTTCATAAGATTTTGGTCAAAATTTGTAGCACAAGTCTAACTTCTTCAAAAAAAGTATCTAGAGGAAAATGAGAAGGCTCCACATGCAGCTTTTTTACAATATTTATAATAGTATAAAATTAGAATTTGGTCAGTTAGGTAATTAGGGGATTATTAAGGTAGAATTAGACCTTTTAAATGACTTTCACATTAATAGAAGGAATAAATAATTTATAGTATGGATTATAATTTCCTTTAATTATATATTATTATGGTCAATTAACTTTTTGGATAATAATATTAAGAATAAATAATATTATATTTATATTATTTATAAGAGTATAAATAGAAATTAGGTTTTTATTCATATAAATAATTATTAACAATAACATAATGGTAAACAAATTACATTAATAATAATATTCATATTAACAATAAATAATATTATATTAAAGAGTTTGGTTAAATAGAGGAATATTAAGGTAAATTAGACTTTTTAAATAACTTTCACATTAATAGATGAAATAAATAATATCAGATTTATCTAATATTATGGATTATAATCTCGTTAATCGGGTAGATAGAGGAATTTTTCCTTTAATTACATATTTATTATGGTCAATTAGACTTTTTGAGATAATAATATTAAGAATAAATAATAATATATTTATATTATTTATAATAGTAAAAAATAAAAAAATTATTACTGGTATTATATAGGGGTAATGGTTTGATATTAATGGGTGATAATGGTATTTTTCACCATTTTACCCTTATATAAGGGCATATTTTGATATTTTTATTAATTATTAACATAATGGTAATTAGATTAGTTTCTTTAATTAAAAATAATATCAAATTTTTAAATAATTAAAATAAAATAAAATGAATTTTATTATTAAATATATGAATAATGAGAATATAGCTGTTAGAGGTCCATTTACCGTTACTAGTCAAAATAGCTGTTGGAATAGCCTGTTGTCCCTATTTATGGCATCGCTCTGATTGGATCTTCAACTTGTCCTGACGATGAACCAAACTAGTTGGTTCGAAACACGTCGACAAATGGTTTCTTATGTGATTTTGCCGAAATTATTCTCTTAAACAAAAAGAAACTGAGTTGAGCATAATTAGGAGTAGACAAGTCTTGGAAAGCTAAAATCGGAACTTTTTCTGAGAATGTAGTGTAAGAATTTGTAGTTGGAAATCATAGATCATGTTGAATTAACAAGGTTGTCACTTGAAAAATATTTTCCCCTAATTTATTCATAACAAAAAAAATTTAGGGTAAAGGGCAGAGACAAGCCAATTTATAAACTCAAGGAAGATGTAAGTCTGAGGAATCATGGCAGCTAGGACACCAGACCTAATAACAACAACATATATAGGGGACTTAGCTTGGTTGAGAAAAAATTGATGACAAATTTCTATATAATTCATTGAACAAATTGGGTCAAAAATATCTCTCTCAGTATCCATTAGATGAATATGGAAAGTAGAACCTATGATGGCATCTTTCTTCGACATTTTCCCAAATTCTGAATGTCGAGACTTTGTGTAGACGTCGGGACAGTGGCTCATGATGACAGCTAGATTTTCAACTTGTACAACTTGATTTCTCGACATCAGGAACAATAGACAACAGTGAAGGAAATGTAGAGTAAACGAGATTTTATGGAAAATGGAGTAATCGATAAGTAAATGTAATTAATGGAAATTTTGAAAGAATCAAGAAATGAGTTGGCGACAAGATGGATGAAGTGACAACTAACATGGAGGATGAGGTGGCAGAAGGAAAATGGTGATAGTGCAACGATAAATGGTTAACAAACAGGCACCCGCTTGCTTGTTGACGAAACCTGCTCACTTGCCGACGTCATACAGGGGTAGACTCTAATACGGGAGAAAACCAACAGAGTCCCCCCCGTAACCAACCTCAGTTGTAGATATATTGATTTGAAATAGCGTTGAAAAGTCATACGGGGGGACTGGGAGAGATAACGTCGGGCATGTAGTGCCATAGGGTTTTCTCCGTCCCATAGGACGCACTGCTTTATTCCATCGCACTCATGAATCTGCCTGACATTTAAACTCCTACATGATGTTGTCTACTAGGGCCCACCTTCTTACATTAATACTTGCATAAAATTTTATTAAAACATCACAATCCACCATCAAACAAAATTTATGTCTTGCTTTCTTTTCTTTTTGTTATAATTTTATATATATTTGAAATTGATACATTTTTAAACATTTCTCCTACACACATATAACGGTAAAACGAGCTACAACAACAAGGAACCATGCTTCTGCATCCTATGATTTCTTCATCTCTCCATCAAAGGTAGCTTCACTTTCTTAAACTCATCCGACAAGTATCCCCTATCACTCCTCCTGTAAGGATGATAACGATGGAAATCATGATGCCTGTCAGAACCAGAACTAGAATAATACCTGTGTCGATCACCTCTCCTATCTAAAGTGTCCAACAACCTACCATATCTGATTGTGTTAGATCTATCTGACATGTGTCTACTAGGATACCTACTGCCATATGCCCCATTAGTTTTGTCCTCATGTCCATGGCTAATCCGAAGTGGTCCATGTCGCTACAAATCTGACAAACTCTGAAGTAATATCGCATTCACCTCTATTTGTTTCTCTTGTGGCTGCATGATTTTGTCATTTTCTGCTTTACAATTCCTTATTTCTTCCTTTAGGCTTCTCAATGTGTCTTCCAATTCAGAAGAGTGCCCCACGCCACGTTGACCATTTGATGCATAGGGAGATTATATGTAGTCTACCACCTTGCTAGCCATCTGATCTACAAGGCATATTATGTCAGCTAAACCAAATCACAATAAACCATCGTAGCTTAGCATAATTTGGGGAGGATACCTTATCTGCAAGATCATCAAATCAATGTGGTATATGTATAACATAATCATAACAACATATAGACATATATCAAATAAGTGTATCAACACATAAACATCATTATAGCTAGGGTCCAGTCTTCAATGCAAGGCCATATCAACAATGTATGATATGACCTCATGCATGACAACAACCATTACTCCATTTCACACATTGCCACATGCAATTCTCGACATGCATAAGCAAGCCTAAACAACTACACATACATATAAACGCATGTAGTCAAGCATAAGTGATCAATTCTTATAATCAACCTACAAGACTGATACATGTAATCAAAACATTCAAGAATGCACCTGACATACAAGGATGTAGTCAAGCGACATATAATCAACATGTAAGTGACATATAAACCATATGCAACCAATCATATACTTTCAATGATGCGTCCCACAAAATCACATCAAGTTCCTCATGACAACCTTACTACAATCATGATCAACATGATGCAATGCAACAAGCACATGGAAACACACATGCAACTGACATGCATGCATGACCAAACACCTTCACCCAAGTAGAGCGCAACCATGCTCTGATACCAATCTGCAACACCCCCTCCTCCTAGGTCCACCCAAGCAACCTTCCAACCAAGGTAAACATGTGACGAGAAGCTACTATAAGGCATTCAACTTCCTTGGTGACCTTAGGGAAATGGAACCGACGAAACATATCAAACAAACCCATCCACATCAACAACAACACCCTCAGGAGACATGTCAACCACTCAAACATCCTATCCTTGAGTCCCATTGACGATTTAAGCCTTTTAACCCCTGGTTGCTCTCATGCTATATGCATGACATCATCCAACAACCCAAAGTCGCTCTCATAGGCCTATGTGCTAGTGACCGTGGACTTTTCTCAGTAGACCTGGGACAACGACCCCAAAATTTGAGCCACTGTTCTAGCCCAGAATCTTGGCCTCTGCCAAGAACTTGCTACAACCTTCAAAGTCCATCAAATACATGACAACAATGATAATAAATAAAAAATCAACCTCAGGACTAGGCCTGAGCATCCCCAATCAGGACTGACATTATGTCAAACACTTGGCATCAATGCAACATATAGGTCTACAATACAAGACAAGGCATAAATGAATAAAAGAACTTATGAAACATAACTAGAACGATTATCTCCTTCTCCATTGAACTATTATATCATCAATTAGGTCTTGTATCCATCCATTTAATAATTACAAGTAAATTCATGAAATAACCATGACATGAACCAGTCATTTAACCATGCTTATAACTAGCATAAAACCATATAACTATCAGAGATATGATAGTCATTAAATCCATATATAAACCAGTGCAAAAGTAAGAGAACTTAGCTTTTAATAATCATAGGCAAATCTGACTAGCTTCGGGACTTCCACGTACCACCCTACTGTAGACATGGTTGAACCAAATCTATCTTTCAGCCAGTTACCCCCTACCATATTCCAAGCATGAATGTGGGATCTCATATAACAACCAATCCAAGAAAAACCAAGGGAATCCAAAGGTTAAACCACCTCCACCCTCACCAAACCGTGATCACACCAAAACCGGTGTTCTGATCACAACTGAACCGAACTTGGAATGTCATCCGGAATCTATCACTGTCCTTGAGGAATTTTCTATCTCCTCGCCTCTCAAGCTTTTCCACAATCCAAACCTAGATCAATAGGCCCTAAGTCGAGACCAGTCTCTTAGGATTTATGAAAATCCAAACTTAGATCACTAGGCGCTAAACTGAGACTTCTCCCTCTGGATTTACCGTGTATCACGCCAACACCGGTCAAGGGGTTCCTAGGCCTTTGGGAATGAAACTTGAGACCACCTCTGCGCCAGATTCCGAAATCCATCCAACAAATCGAAGATCAAAACCAAGATAAACATTCCAACATACCATGGCATTCGAAAAAAAGCTAAGGCTGGGCTAAGAACCACTGTGATAACTCGATAAAACCATGCCACCGACAGCCAGAGAGCCATACACCAACATGCAAAGCCATGCATGTCCAAACTATCCAGGAAATCACACATCCAAAAGATTACCTGCAAGTATTCCTGTTGAAGCTACTTGATCCTCATTTTCCTTCCTTGATCCTTGCTTTCATTCCTTTCCCTTTGCTTGCTTTTCCTTCCTTGATCCAAAGCTAGAGTGCTCCAAGAAAACTCTAAGTGACCAAGAGTGAGAGAGAGAGAATAATGGGAGAGCTACAAACTTGAACTGACAAAAGGTTAACACAGACTAAGAGCCTCCAACTGATCCTCAAAAGCCTTTTTATCAATGAGGCCTCTATTTCTTCATTTTCTATTATTTTCCTTCAATTTTCTTCTCACATGCAACCTGCAACCTTTCACCTTACTTTTCTCCTAATTTCCTTTATCTTCATAAATAAATGTGCTAATTTTTTTTTTTTTGCCTTTTAATGCCTTTTCCTTAGCCTTTTCCATTTTTCCTTAGCCAAAACACACATCCAGTGATGCCCACTAGGATATCTTTTCCCAACATTCAACTTGGAATAAGTGTCCCTTAATCGTGGTCTTATTTTGCCTTTGTTAACTTTTATTGCATGAACTTTTTCATGAGGATTATAGCAAGCGCATTCAGTACATCCACTAGCAGGTCCATGTGATCCAATATATTTTACTTATAGATGCATCATAATGACATGTAATAAAGATTATTAACTAGGAAACTTAAAAGGACATAAAACATTGCGGAAATAACAAGATAAGCATGAAACCATGACACAAAGAGTTGATTATAAAGTTCATCCAATTTGGACTACATCTCTGGGATCTGCTCAATAATGGGGAGGCATTCTTTCATTAAGTGGCATAAAAAGAGATAAATTACAAGCAACATTCATTTACAATCCTTATACCTCTTGTTAGTGCCTAAAACTACCTCAGCTTGAAGGAAGGCAAGTCTAGGTAACACCAAACCACGCTTAACCTAGTAACTAGCCCTACCAGGTCGAGAGAGGGCTCTCTCCTTATCAATCTCAATTCAAATATGGAAACTAGGGCTTGAGATGACTGAAATGAATGTTGATTTTAGGCTAGGTATATTAGGTGAGAGGATTTTGTTTGATTTTGATGGTTGGTTGCTGGATCAATTGGAGAAGGCAGTTTGGATCGGGAAATCAACTCAGGAATACAGTCATGTCCTATGGGGTAGGGTAGATAAGAGCTTATGTACTAGCAAAGGATTGAGATGGTAGAGTAAGATAACTGAGGAGTTAAGGAGGGCATAAGAAGCTATGAATCCTCTTTAAATAGCATAAAACATTTAAAACTAAATGCAATCCCAAGACAAAGCACTGTAAATCTAGTGTATTTTGTCTATTTGCCTTGATTCATTTTAGTTTAGAAGAAAGAGAGATATGTGGATACATGTAAAACGTCAAAAAAACTCATTACAAAGAAGAAACAATTCATAAAACTCATTGTCACAAGAACCCCACAAAAATAGTTGTGAAACCTGGTTTTATTCCTTGTCAACTCCATGAGAAAAGGGGTGGTTTCAACCATATCTAAACTAAGAACAGGAATATAGGCAGTGGAACAGCTTGCCTCTAAAACCAAGGAAACCAATTCATTCAATTCAAAACCACCTTTGATTTGATGTATCTACCCTATTAAGTGTTTTACATCCATAATTTCATCAAATTACATCATTTACCATGATAATTTCACCAAGAGAGCAAGAAAAAGTCAACTGCAGAGAAAACTAGGCAAAATCTGAAAAAACGAGCAAAACTGGTAAAATTCCTCCTATGCACAATGCTTTTTATAGGCCACTTTTGGAAGGCTTCCCAAAGTCCAAATCAGGTGCAGGATAGCTTATTCGAAAGCCTGGTGAGTCTACTTTCTGGAACAACTTGAATTTTTGAATTTGGAGTCCATTTACCCCTCCAAAAATTGAATCTCCCGAGATTTCTTCCTGTGTGGCAAAAAAGTGGCAGAAATGGCACTTTTTGGGTGTTTTTTTCCCTTTTGGAGACCTAGAACTTATCCAAAATTCTCAGCCATTTTTGAGCTTTCATATTGTTTCATGCTGATTCCAAAAATATAAACTTTTTTGCAAATGGATGCCCCCAACAAAAGCGCAGTGCTGGTGATGTTGCGCACCTGTTGAAAAAACCTATTTTTTACTTTAGAAATTTCAAAAATGACAAAAATTGCTCGAAATTTCTTGAAATTTATCAAGAGTGGTCCTTGTTAGGTGCTTTGATACAGCCAAGATATTGAGTTTATCTTTCTCTTTTTTGCTCCTCAATGCTCTTTTTAGCTTGGCCTTTAACCTCTTCGCCCTTGTGTTGCAAATTTTGTTCAGGGTTAGTTAGTGATAGGCCATATGGCGCAAGATTTTCTTATCTTTGTTGGCTTTCTCAAGCATCTTCTCAAGGTGAATGTTCACCCTCTCCAACCATGATTCCCATTCATCCTCAATTTCTTGCTTAAGGAAGGTCATCTTGATCTTTCTCTTCTTTTCCATTTGCCTATTTTCTCTAATCATATGTAGTTCCATAATAGCTTGATTCTCCATCAGTTGCTTGTTTTCCTGCTCCAGAAAGTTGATGATCCATTTGGCCCTCTCAAGATCAAGTGATAAGGCTTGTATTTCAGCCTCCTTCTCTTTGATAAAAATGTTTTTGAGTCTTGAGCCTTGAGAGCCCAAATCAGAGATATCCTCCTCAATCAAAACAAAATCTCTGTCTTTCCCTTCAGGAAGGACCTTCTCATACATCCTTTGCTTCCCTTTATCTTTCCTCTTTAACTACTGGCCAACCTGTATAGCTGGAGAAGAAGGCAAAGCCCCTTTCACCCCCTGGTGAAGATAACATTTTCCTGTGGTCTTGTGAAGAAAACGAGACCCCTTCCACCCCTGGTGAAGATAGTACTCGCTTGGTAGCAACAAAAAGCCTCACGGTGCCTCTCTCATAGGTGACAAACACCGGCACACCTGTAGTTTCAGTCTCATGAACATCTGACTGTCTTGATGGCCCTCCTTCGTCTTGAGGCACTGATGGAATCACCTAAGGGCCTTTGAAAATCTCATGGGAAATGAAGGTATCCCATGATATGTTTAGCAAGCTTAGCTGATGCAAAACAACAATTTTAATCAATGAGAAGTGGTAAATGTAGTTTGTTAAGAAATTTACTGCATTACGTAAATAATTACTGAGAGGAATAAATATAAAAATAACTGACAACAACCATAAACACATAAACACAAATGTTTATCCAGAAAAACCCCAAATCGGGGGAAAAACCCAACTTAATAAGATCTTATTAGCATTGGCCAAAACCCTAGCCAATCCGACCAAGTGAGCCTTCACCGCTCACCTCCAAGTCTTGCATTACAATGAAGTCCTTCCAGCCTTTTATAAGCTCCATTGCATATAATACCACGGGCAAAATACTATGGGTGCACAATACCATGTGCTCCAAAACCATCATTGTTTAACCTAGTCAACTTTGACTCTATCCTGAGTCAAGTTTACCTAACAACCCCCCCCTTAAAATTGACTTGGGGTTCCTTGACTAACTCCAGCCAAACCTACTAAGTGAGACAATCCCGCTCACTCTAGCTCTTACCCCCATCAAAATTTTTACTCGGGGTATTATTAACCCGACATCCCCCTATCACCTAGGTCTAAACCAAACATTACCGGTGATCACCGAGGGGTACACATGCTTTACCAGGTCTTACAGTAGTAGGCCCATTTACATGCAATAATTTTGACTTCATATATAATAATATATAATATATATATATAATATATATATATATATATATATATATATATATATAATATAATATATATATATATATATATATATATAATTATTATTATTATTATATTATTATTAATTTTATTTTTTATTTTTTTTCTTTCGATTTTGACATCCTCTCTCAATTTGATTTGCTCAAAAACTTCTATCAAATTGCTCCAACTGTGAGCCCGACGAGAACCTCGTATATTCCAGCACCGGTGGCCTCACGTAGCAGAAAAGAACAATTCTCGAAGCCGCATGAATAATTTTCTTCTGATGACCTTCTTTAAATAGTCGCATGAATCTTGAACAATTCGTCAGCATATTCCAAACCGGTAAATATCGCAAATTCACTGCGATCCCTGGCAGTTACGGCACTATCTTCCACACATTCTCCTCGAGGTTCTTCCGTGTACGATTGTTCCACCATTATATTTCCAGACCCAGATCTGTAAAAGGCTGCATTGATCTTATCAGGCACTATAAACCCCTGGCATCAAAGAATCCCTTTGAAGCCAATATCTGGCTTTGATACCAGTTGTTACAAATTTACCCGAGAACACAAATTAATTACGGAGAATTACTAAGAGAAAAAAAATATAAAAACAACCAGCAACAACCATAAACACATAAAAACAAATGTTTATCCGGGAAAACCCCAAATCCAGAGAAAAACCCAACCATAATGAAATTTCATTATCCTTGGCCAAAACCCTGGCCAATCCGGCCAAGTGAGCCTTCACCGCTCACCTCCAAGTCTTGCATTACAGTGAAGTCCTTCCAGGCTTTTATAAGCTCCATTACATATAATACCACGGGCAGAATACTATGGGTGCATAATACCATGTGCCCCAAAACCATCACTATTTAACTTGGTCAACTTTGACTCTATCCTGAGTCAAGTTTACCTAACACTGTTGAATCGCTGAGGAAAAGGTTTCCTTTGCCCAAAGAGAGCCATCTTCTCAATATTCCTACATATAAAGTATGGGAGGTTCATCATCCTCACTCTTGTGAAATGCATCAACAATCTGACATGATATGTATATAGGCGGGGAAACCTTCCTTCACAAGTGAAATACTTGATGATGAGTTTCACGAGAGGAGCATGAATGTTCTGCAAGTATTTGAAAGGAAAAACCCTGCTGATATGCCTGTGATATCCAGCCTTAATGTAAGGTTCATAATGTTCTCTGCCCATATGCTGCCCCTTATTCCACTGTTCACCTACAATAGGGATGCTTGTTGCTGCTACAATGGTGTCAGGTGTGATGGTGAAAGGGACACCAGCAAGGTTTACCTGGCCATTGTGGAGATGAAGAACAAACAACCTAGCAAGCTCATGGTGATATTTCACCCTCTCTACCATTTCACAAAACTGATAACAAGATTGGTGTTTAAAGCAAGTTACAACAAGAGGGAAAGCAAGTAATTCTGTAAGAGTGGTAGGCTCCTCCCAGATGATCTTTCCCCCTTTATGTGGCTTTCTTGGTACATGAGATTCTCTGGAAGAATCATTGAGAGTTTCCTCCTCACTTTCATAGTCGGAATCTGGTGTGTATAAGAAAGTGAATGCTAGGAGGAAGGGCTTCTTTGGGAAATGAGGGGAATGAATGGTATTATGAATGTGGAATGAGGGGTTTGATAATGAAGTGGATGTAGTGAAGGAATAGGAAGTGGCAGTTAGGGTTTGGGAATAGGGTATAGGTTTAGGGTTTGGTAAATGAGAGTGGGGTTTTGGGGAGTGAAAGTTGATGATTTTGGGAGAGGGAAAGGGATTTAGGAAAAATGGATTAAGGAAATAGAAACTGCAAAAAACAAGCACCCTTTGCAAATCTATGAGACAGTTTGGAGGATAACTAGGGTTTGTGTTAGCTATTTAGCTGGGGTTTTGCTTAAAGGAAACCAAAAACATCCAAGGCACTAAACACAACTTCCCTGAGCAAGGAGGAATGTTTTACTTACTTGGAACAAGCTTTAGCTTGATTTTTAGGAAGTTTGGATGAGTTTTAAAGCGTTTTTGGCTTTTGGAACAGGTGCGCGGCACCAAACCAATTTTGCATGGGAAAACTACAACAGGTGTGCAGAGCCGATTGTGTGTGCAGCGCCAAAGCCCAGGTGTGCGGTGCCATCAAGATAACTTACTTTTTCCTATGTTTTTGCCCTCTTTCTTCAAAAAAACGATTTTTCTCGCTTTGGCTTGTTCACTTCCAACAATGAAGTCTTAAACAAATGGATTGGCTTTTATATCCCTCTATTTTAATTTTTCATTAACCAAACCCACTTTTCTAATGTTTTGCTAGCTTTTTCACAAATGCTTTGTTTCACTTACATTCTTACTTTTGCTTTTTTGCAGGTGGACTTTTACATTGATTTTTTGTAATGGCGAGAGTTGACTTTGTCACCAAGTCACTAGGAACAACTATTGAACACTTATTACATATAGAAACATTTAAATTACATGAAATTTGTACAATAATGGAAAAACTCTATTTCACCTCAAAATAGAGTTTTGAGGTAAAAGAAAGTTATTGAACATGATAGGAGTAAATTTATGATTTTATGAACTTATTTATCCTCCTCATGTGCATGCTGACCTTTTTATTCAAATTTGGATGACCATGATGACAAACCCTAAGACCTAGTGAGACTAAACCCTAAAAATGATTTTTATAAATGAACTAAAATAGAATGATAGCAAATGACTAAAAAAAATGTGTGATCAAGTCAACAGGTGAATGTCATGAGGGAAATTGACATGAAACCACCTCCATCAGTTGATCCATGACCTAATGGAATGCAACTGATCGGATAAGACACCTAATATGTGTGCAAAAGAGCAATTTGATCACTGATGGAACTGTGAAGACACTGACACTAACACCTTCAAGCTAGAAGATGGATGAAGAATGGAGATGTTAAAATTTCTGTTTTCCCACCCCGGTTTTCAGTTTCTCCTTATTTCTCCCATGTAGTTAAATGCCCTTTCCCATAACCATACATTCAACAAGCTGAAAAAAAAAAAAATTGCTGAAAACACAAAATCTGGAAATTTTACAGAATGCTGGAAATTACAGAAATAAAAATCAGCAGTAATAAACAGTCATTAAAACACATTAAAACACTGATATTTTTGGTCAATGTGACCTTGGAAAAACCCCCTACAACTCTTGGGGAAAACCAGTTTGAGAGCTCTTCTTTATTTATGAAAAAGCCTTTTTACAGCAAGAAATTATTCAGCAAAAATCAGCAAGCAAACTTTTACAACTTATCTCAGCCTTGCTGAAACTCAACCTTGCTGAAAAACTGCCCTGCTGAAACTTCGCTGTTGTTACTCCGCTGCTGATACTCTGCAGCTCACTGTCCAGAAATCTCCCTTGCTCTCTTGCTCTCCTTCTCTCAATCTGCTCATGAAAGAATTGAATCGAATGTGATCTTTTCCTCATTTTCCTCCCTTAATATAACTCCGAGTGACTTTTGGGTGATCCAAGTGACTTTTGGTGATCTCTAAATCCAATGGCTGAAATAGATTTAGATCAATGGCTGAGATTAAATGCATATTTAAATCTCACTTTCTATTTTTTAATTCACCCACTTTAATAAAGACCCACTTAGTCATTTATTTCCAAAGTCGACTTTTCCTTTCTAATTTTTCATTGACTTAAAGTCCACTTTTAAATTAAATTTTAACTTATAAAAATTATAAAGTCACTTTAGGAGAAAAATTAAAATCTTTTGGACACTTTTCCCTAGGCCAAAGATCAAAGCCTAAGGGAACCACCTGTCCTTCGGTACCAAATTTCAACAAAGATTTGTGGCTAGGGGCTTCTTCCAACAAGAAGGCATCGATTATGAAGAGACATTTGCTCCAACAACAAGGTACATAACGATTTGTTCATTGGTTTCTCTAGCAACAACGATGGGATGGAACATCCACCAAATGGATGTCAAGACTGTGTTTCTGGATGGTACAATTGATGAGGAAGTCTATATAGAGCAACCCTTTGGATTTGAAGTTAAAGATAGAAAGGCATATGTTTGCAGATTAAAGAAAGCATTATATGGCCTCAAGCAAGCATCAAGGGAATGGTATGCTAGAATGGATGCAAATCTTCAAAGAATAGGCTTCACAAAAAGTTTTGCAGATCCAAACCCTTATATGAGGGTTGTAGATGGAGAACCTGTAATCATTCTTTTGTATGTAGATGATCTTCTCTTGACAAGTGTAGAAGGTCGAATTGAAGAATGTAAGAGGCAACTGGCAGCAGAATTTGGCATGAAGTCTGGCAGTAGAAGTCTGGCAAGGACCTGATGAGGTTTACTTGGGTCAAGGAAAGTATGTGATCAAGATGTTGAAGAGGTTTGACGTGATAGATTGCAAACCTATGACAACTCCAATGATCACAAACTTGAAGAGACTAAGGAGTTCTCAATCGAGCCCTGTGGATCCTTCCAACTATAGACAACTGATTGGCTCATTGATGTACTTGGTGAACACTCGACCTGACATGTGTTTTGCAATATACATTCTTAGTCATTTCCAAGTGGAGCCAAAGCATGATCATTGGATAGCAACAAAACATATATTGAGATATCTGCGTGGAACTATCCACTACTACCTAAAATATGATAGGATGAAAGATTTCCACCTGATTGGATATACAAATTCCAATTGGGGAGGCAGTGAGCATGATGGAAGAAGCACTACGGGAGGATGTTTTAGTTTGGGATCCTCTATGATCTCATCTCATGGATGAGTAGAAAGAAAGACACAATTGCCTTGAGTAGTGCT